>JANKKB010002646.1:0-10494 GCA_026225775.1 Bursera palmeri
AAATATTCAAATTAATAGCACTTAAAGTGTAAAAAATATTATTTAAGCTCATAATAAATGTACACTTTTAAGTTCTAATAAACCCTCAAATGTTACCATCGGGCACTAAAGACGAAAAGCCCACGAGCTCACATATAATTATTTTTAGTCCAATTTCCTGAAAACTCTCAAATACCTTCAAATACACATATACACGACATCATGACGTCTGTGTCATCCTGTATATACCAAAAATATACACTTTTATGATTTCTAACCTTAAAATCTTTCACTTACACCTCTAAATCACTGTCTCCAATTTTCGGGTCGTTAGAAGGCCTCTCTTCTTAAAGCCAACAAGGTCCATCAACCACTTCATATCACAACTCAGAAATTGTAGAGCCTTGGTCACTTTGACTTGCTTGATAAGCCAAAGTAAACATTTCTTTATGTTTTTTACAAAATAGAGGAAAAACAAATTAGAACGTAAAATGAGGCAAGTATATAAGGATGGGTACTGAATTGGTGACCCTCCTGGAAGCCCAAATGAAGGAAAAAGAAGACAAAGAAAAGGGCAACTCACTAGGCCCTGAACTTGCAAGATGTGGTAGTGGGGCTAATATTAAGAGAAGCGTCCCATTCCCCCCTAATGTAGAACCCTTTATCCTTCCACTGATTGTTAGAGGAAGGGTTTCCCTATATGATGCTCTAGCCATCTAACCCTTTTATGTTAGGGCATACCAACCAACCTCAGATGCAAAGGTGTTAGCCGTAATGGAGAAAACATGAAAAATCTCTTTTAAGGAAAACTCTACTTGATTCACTAGCTTCTACAATTGGTAAAGAGCAGCAATGACTTTCCACCCGTTCGGATTCAGTTGGCCCAAGGCAAGACCAACGTATTTGAAGAACTTTACATAATAAGACTGTAAAGGAAGCCTAACTTCATACTGGAAGAATACAGTATCGAAAACTACTTCCCTCTCTTGTAGCAAAATTCCTCTATGCCTATAAGTAGTCCGAAAGGAAACGCTATCCAAAACTCGATATCGAACTAGATGACATCAGCATAAGTGTCCTTGACATATTTGAGGATGCCCTCTATAGCAAAGCCATTAAACTTAGGATTTTGGGGATCCCAGACAAACTGCCCACTAGGCCCTACCATGCTCCCACCTCAAGAGGAAGCTTAATCCTCCTTCTCATCAGTGTCAAGGTCAACTCTTTAGGAACTAGTCCCAACTTGGGGAGCTATACTAGACTCTCTAACCACTAGTGAAAGTTGAGGTACTTCAATTGGGGTCTCGTCTCTACCGACTTCACCTACATTCCTTATAGGTTACTCAACAGGAGCACTTCCATGTGAAATGAACTCCCTACCGACATAAGGATCAAAACTTAGAGGCAGACTTGGCTCCATGAGTCCTTAACTTATTTCACCAAGAAACTTGATATCAAAAGATGAGGATGAATCGCTAAGTTTTTATGATGTTCTAGACTCTTAAAGTGTTTGATTAGCACTTAAAAGTGTATATTTATTGAGAGTTTAAATCATCATTTTACACTTTAAGTGTTATTAATTTGAGCATTTTTATATCATTGAGCTTAAATGAAGAATTATCATCAATTTGTTATTAACGGTCATTTTGATATAGGTTTAGTAAAATAAACATAAACTTTAATCCGGAGGTCTGATTGATGTAATTTTTATTTCTACAAATTCTTAGCCCAATTGTCTACATAGTTTAAGAACACCTCAAAGCCCAAATCAAATGTTCAATGGACTAAAAGTGGACTGCAACAGAAATGGACAGGATTCTAGAAGATCAGTCTGATATACCTGGACTCTACGGACTGTATCTCACAAAATCCATATCCAAATGATACGGTTCTAGATATGTTAAAAAGATAAGAGATAGGGTTGGAAGCTCTATGAAGACTATTTTGCCAGATTCGGTGGTCAAGTTTGTTAAAAAAACTGCTCTAGATGTTGGTGACGAAGTTGGTGGATTCAATCTATCATAGCCAATTTTGCTGGACCATATCTCACATAATATAGCTCCAAATGACTTGAAACCAGTGGCTATGAAAAGCTAATTCAATTTCCTACAACTTCCATGTTAATGGTTTTATCTAATTCAGTGTGTTTTAATGTCAAAAACATGTTCTATTCAGGTAAAATGGTTGGTGGCTTAACTATTTTTCCTTCGTTGATTCTTATGAGTGTGCTTTAATGTTTATATTTTTGTTTATAAGAAAAACTCTTTGTTGATCAATAGATTTGTTTTAATCCAAGGATTAATTTCTTCAGAATCATATAAGTTTAATCACGCTTTTCTTATGTGTAGTTTGTTAGATTATAATCGTTGTTGGAAATATCTATTTTATAAGTTGATCTTTTACTGAAGTATTGTCGTGCTAGAATATCTAGTATTGATATATTGTCGATCTTGCGTAGCTTGTAAAAATATATCATTGTTGTTCTTCATTGAAAAGAATTTCTCAAAACAAAATACCGAAGTTTATATCTTTGATCTTTAATGTCATATTTTTTTATTGTTTGTTTGGGATGTGAAACATGCAATTGAGTAATAAAATAGAAATCAAGTTGGTAACATTAAAACGAAACAATAAAGTAAATCTCGAAGCCTTGCCAATATATTGTTATCTATCATTTTCATTTATCTCTTGTTGATCTTTTATCATGTTTTTTGTAATAACCTTTTTATGTTAGTAATAACCTCTCTAGAGATTCGATACTTAAAGCTACGCTATGACAACCGCTTAGCCGATGGTTAATTTTGAGTGAGATCAGTGTTTGATCATCCCTAACTAGTTTATGCTCTCGAGGCTTCTAATACCAATAAGGAAGTTCCTTCAAAAGGATATTTACCTATCTCATGATCAAGTCATACATCTTGGGTACTAAAAGGGTGACATTTGGTGAGATATCCCTTAAAAGAACAACTGATGCTTAGGGATATGAAGAACTGACACCAAACAGTGTCGTCCGCGTCAAGGGACTAGCAGATGGTGCTTTTTGGGTTGTGTTAGTATCCTTGAATGAAGATGTCAACAAGGCATTGAAGACCTTAAAAAATGCGTCTAATTTAGCTAAGGACAATCGAAATCTTGATAAAGGTGGACCACTCATCTCTATAGGAATAATGGTTGCTACCGACCTAACACAACAAGAATAAAAGCCAGATACTATGAGTAGGGCTGGGCATTTTTACCTGACCCGAAAAATCGGGTTTTTTTTTTGTCAATTTTTTGGAAACCCGACTTCGGTTATACTTTCCTAACCTATTAGGTTTTGGGTCATCATCGGGTTTTTCTATCAAACCTAAAAACCCGACCCGACCTGATGAATAGTATTCTCAAAATTCTTGGAATGAGTAGGATTTGAACCCTATCCCGATTTCAGCCCTTTGATAACATTACCACTGGACTATAAACCTTTTTGACGTAATTATGTAAACTTTTTTATTTATTGCATAATATAAATTTAAAACTTTGGCAAGATCTAAAATGGTGGGATACCAAAACCCCATCTTGCATCCTTATCACTGAGTCACAATTTATTTTAGGTATATTTTGTAAAAGTATTTATTTATTGTATTATAAAACCTGTTCCGAGACCTGACCCCAACTGGTAAGTCAACAAAGTTTAACTAATCCAAAACTCGATCTGAAACCTGACTAGACCCGACTTGTCGAATTCATTTTTGCCAAAACCCGACTTTCAATTCTTTTTTTTTTTTATCTGTCGGGTTTCGGGTCAGCGTCGGGTTGGGCGAAACCCAACCTGACCCGTGCCCAGCCCTAACTATGAGTATCTGACACTTAAGAAAATTTGGCCATATACTAGCAAACCTAAGCTATCAAGATGGCTTCTACCGAGTGTAGCCACATCTCAAAGCCTACCATCTCCCTTCTTAAGGACCACTGTCGAACCAATTGTTTGGTGCAAAGGGATTTTCTAACGGTTCCAAACCAAAACTCTACCAAGTTAGAGTTTGGCTTCCTAAGAGGCTCACTTCGCCCGTGAAACTACTTGATGCTACCCCTCTTACGATTGCTACTATGTCAAAACGGTAAAATACGCCATTTCTATCAAATTCATTATCAATATGACAAATTATGTATATCTCTAACTCTTCTATCGAGATGAGACTTCAACTCAGTAAGAGCTATCATCAACACCCTAGCTTTATGTCTAAGGCCAATGTTGCCCTAGCTCATGCTGAAAACCTAGTTTGGAATAAAATTTTTTGGTACATACAAATCTAATAGAGGATCTGTGCTACAAGGGAATCAGTAAAGAGAACAAACTCACAAAATGAATCAAAAATATGAAAAAAAAAAAAAAACCAAAAACGGCCCAAAGCAACACAAACGAAACCTTAACCTGCAACCACGAAACACATTTCAACTCCAACTTCTAGTACCCAAGTGCATCCAAATGCAACCATCAAGCAAGAGAAAATCCAAACAAATGAAGAAAAGTGTGAAATAAAGAAGAACCTAGAGAAGTGAGAAAATGAATACCTTGATTATATCAACACAAATTGGGCTCATAAATTGAAAAATAATATAACGAGAGGCTCGTGAAAAAACATGCAACAACCATTGCATTTATGAGGATATTATTTTTCTCGTGCCTTCTTTTTTTTTTTTTTTTTTAGTTTCTTATCGATTAAATCGACTCATTTATTGACTTGAGCATCGAATGATTAACGTTAGTAAGAAACCTAGCATCCCCTGACCTTCATGTGTCTTTGCAGTACAATATCAGCAGTTGATTCCGATGAAGTTAAGGCAGAAATCGGCAAGTCAGAAGAAAGAGAAAAGGTTTCGTTCAAGTTGCATTCCCAAAGCTTGTTAGCATGTCAGAGGCAATCCGGTTGAAGTAGATTGGCATGTCAAGCGCAATCCAGCTGTACAGGCTTATGTGTCATATGCAACTAGACTCCCTTGTTGAAGGCTACCAACCCCAGTAAGTCAACTCCTAAAAGACACTACCTATGCCCTCACAACTGCCCAGATTTCCACCACTTGGTCAGAAGCTGTTAGAACTCGATTTTAGACGAAATGCAAGCTACCACCAACTGGCTTGGTCCCTCTTCCCAGACTACCCGCCTAACGAATATCACCTACCGATTTCTACCTTCTTCCATTCAGACAACAGCCTCACCTCCTTCACTCCGGTCATGTCGAGCTGCCTCCTATTTCGGCCACCAAGAGGTACCACTTCAGTCTATCAATGACCACTTTCCCAGGGCATTTCAGTCATTTTCTCTAGTCATTGTACATGTGTCCACATCAACATATATAACATTACTCTAAATTGAATCCTGGCTCATCACTTATCTTAGCCACTAGATTTAAGTAAATGAGTGGTTAGATATTGACGTCTAGTTTTAAGTGAAAATATCTAATCCTTTAATTAATGAAGCTTAATTTTTTATAGGAATAATACATAATTATGTCTATCATAAAAGCAGCATATGATTGATTCTAAAATAATTTAATTATTTGTGAAGTAACAGGAGATATAGGTGCAATTTTCACTCATGTTTCCATGATTAATTTAATACAGTTCAATAGGTGCTAGACTAATTAGAAATAATTATATAATTTTTTACTAATAATTTTTGGAATTATTAAATATATAATCATCAAAGTAGGTGTTTATATGGCAAAGACAGCTAAGATTCTATATGAAAATTGACTTGATAAGATACCAAAAGTTTGCCTGCACGTGAAAATGAAATCTTCTGGTCACCAATTCTCTGCCGACAGTAGGTGCAAGACAGCAAGACTCTTATCTCTGCTTCTGCACATACTATACATATTCATCTCTGTAAAGAGGTTCAGTATGCGAATTTTCTAAACTAAATGGATCTTCAGTTTCACTTAACTTATTTAGGACATACATAGAACTGAATTTTTAGTTAGTTTTAATGTTTTACAATTTGTATATATAATTTTTTCAAATGCAAGCTGATTAAAGCCACTTTTTGTTTGTTCGACGAATGACTAGAAATTAAAGCAATCGAAAGCTAGCTTTCCTTTGAAGAGTGAAAATCATTGAGTAATTATTATGATGCTAGTCAAGAAAGAATGAATAAATAAATAAAGCAACTTGATTATTAAATTCCAAAAAAATTTAAAAAAAAAAATAAAGGAATAACATAGATGAGATGATCATGTCTTTGTCTTGAAGCAAAACCCAAATGATGAGTAGTTCCTTCTCCCGATTATTAACAACTAGCTTTGCCAAACTCTTCAAGTTTTTTTTTTTTTCTTTTTTTTTTTTCTGTTGATATAATATTTAATTTTCTTTTAATTACTTTCATTAGCTATACAGCCTATACTTGTGTTGTTATAATTCTCACCACAACTCTTCATAACTCCTTATCCTTTCCTTTCGCTCTCTTTCTCTTTCAATATGGGCTATGCCTATGCCAATGCCCATCACATTCACATCTTTCTCTTCATTGCCTATGTTAATATCGGTTTAGCTACTTCAAGTATTCTTCATCATCACCAGTACTCCAATGCTGATGATCATGTTCATGATACGAAGTTGGGTGGCTGTGATTTCTACCAAGGGAGCTGGGTTTTTGACGAGTCTTATCCTCTTTATAACACCTCCAACTGCCCATTTATTGAGAGAGAATTTGATTGCCTGAAAAATGGTCGCCAAGATAAACTCTATCTCAAATATAAATGGAAGCCTACTGCTTGTGCATTGCCAAGGTGCCCATGTCAATATTTGATTTAATTCTTATTCTCTTGCATTCTACAGCTTGGAATCCTTTAATGATTTAATTTCTTAATTCTCCTTTTAAAAGCTATAGGAAATTAAATATTCTAGATATCGTTATTATTTTCTACAAAGCCATGGTGCATGCCAACTATAATTGCGTCATTCAATGCCTATTCATTCTTCTTATTTTCAAATTCTCTCTTGTAGGAAGCAAGCATTATTTTTGTGAAAACAATGCTGACTTGCGTATATCTCTACGCAAATTAACCAAAAGAGTTGAATAAAATTTCACTTCTTAGTCATTTTTATAGATTTTCAAAAGTTCATATATTAATTTTATGAAAAATTCCACGAGAGAAAATAAATTAAGTAGCATACCTCATCTCATGCACCGACACAACAGCATCAAATCCCATAACGTACTGAGTCACACAAAATAAGCTAATTAGTATTTCTTGTTGCGTGTGGTATACAATAATTTGCGTTCAAGACACTAAGATACCTCTAAAACCTTGCAAATAATGGTGCAGATTCGATGGTCAGGAATTCTTGAGGAGGTTAAAGGGGAAGAAAATACTCTTCGTGGGGGACTCTCTTAGCCTCAATCAATGGCAGTCCCTCACATGCATGCTGTATGCTTCAGTTCCTCAATCCAGCTTCACTCTTGGGAGAAGAGACTTGCTCTCTACATTTACTTTTTCGGTAAGTTTTCTTATTTATTAAGTTTATTGAAAATAATAATAATAAGAAAAAGTCCTTCGATTCTCTAAGGCTGCTCTCAATAGATTGGATAATATATACCGATTTGACATCATAATGTTGACTTTTAATTTTTGATGTCATAGACAGAGCTAGTGAGTTCACTATGCTCTCCATGATCACTACCTTCAATTATATCTTCAAAAAGTGAAAGTTCTCAGAATTATATGGATAATTGGATAATAATAATTGAATAGATCTACTTTAAAAAAGTTATATGAACTTTTTCCTTCGATTAGGGGTCGAAATTCGAAAAGTTCGTCAGAAAGATGTACAGGATGAAAAATGATAAAAATTTGGAGAATCCATTTGTCCATTTATGTATCTTTATTATGTACAAAACCATCACCAACTTTATTCCCCTCCATTATTAAGAAGAATAAATTTAGTAAAGTCTCTTTCCTACCTGAATTATACCTACTTTAATGTTATCAAGTTGGGTAGCAATTGATGACATATAAATAGTTCATAAATGATAATTGTTAGATATGCATGTGTGCTACTATATACATACATATATCTATACTCTCATGTTTAGATGTTATGATTTAAACATTTACTACTATATACTAAATTTTTCAAAAAGTTAATTGAAGTTTATGAAATTTTATTCTTTTTCTACTAAATTGAGGCACAAGTTGTACACTTTGATTCTATAGCTATGAAATGAAAGATTTATTGTCTCATGCATGTTGATGTATTTGTGCTGGGTGTGCCTGTGCTTGATCAATTTCACGTGCAAATTTTACAGGATTATGATGTTACAATTAAGTTATCACGGAATGCTTTTCTAGTTGACTTAATCCAAGAAAAGATTGGTAGGGTTCTGAAGCTTGACTCAATAAAAAATGGCAATGCTTGGAAAGGATACGACATGATCATCTTCAATACCTGGCACTGGTGGCTACACAAAGGAAGTAAACAGCCGTAAGCCTGCTATCCATCAGCACTTATAATTGACACGATTTTATTAAATAATTTTACCACTGAGATTACTAAAGGAAATTTAAGATCACTTAAGCTTTTTTTTTTTCTTCTTCTTCTTCTTCTTTTCATTTTTGTGGAGTTTCAGGTGGGACTACATCCAAATAGGAAATACTGTAGTGAAAGATATGAATCGTTTGGTTGCTTTTAAGGAGGGACTTACTACTTGGTCTAAGTGGGTAGATTCTAACGTTGATCCTAACATCACCCAAGTTTTTTTTCAGGGCATTTCTCCTACTCATTACAGGTAAGCGTGTCCCTGTTTATATCACTATCATCATCAAAATTATCGATAAAAAATTTTCTAGATACCGGATATTGTATGTCCATTTGACCAGAGTATTACATTCATTCTCCTAGTATGCATGTAAAGAAAACTTTTTCCTTATGAACTCTCTTTTACCTTTTAAAAAAAAAAAATTATATATAATCATTGGTGGAGCAGTGGCCAGGAATGGAATGAGCCGAACTCAGCAACCTGCAAGGGACAAACCAATCCTGTAAGTGGTTCAACATATCCGTCGGGGTCACCACCAGCAGCAGCCATTGTGAAGGAAGTCCTGAGCAAAATGTCGAAACCGGTGACTTTACTGGACGTAACAACACTGTCTCAGCTGAGAAAAGATGGACATCCTTCTGTGTATGGACTTGATGGCAAGAAGGGAAACGATTGCAGCCATTGGTGTCTTGCTGGTGTCCCTGATGCTTGGAATGAGATCTTGTATGCAATTCTTTTCACTGGATGAATTTCAAGAAGATATAGAAAGAATTAATAGAGACATATAACACCTATATATAATTAAATTAGATTGAAAAGCGATTAATTGAAAAGCGATTAATAATTGACTTTAAATTTGTCATATGTACTAGCTAGCTAGTGTGACTTTGGACCAAGTCACATGATTCATGCAAAAAAAAACTCAAATTTGACATTCAATTCAACATTTGTCATGCTTTTCCTCAAAAGGGTCATCTTGAATTCAATTATACGATGCTTTTCCTCTACTGTATTTTTCTTAACCAAAAGCTATGACAATTAGACTTACCAAATTAAAGAAAGCTCTCCATCTAAAGCACCTTGTTTCTCTGTTTTTTTCTTGCTTTTATTGATCATTAGTGGCTGAGAGAGTTGTTATTAAGTTACAACTAATATGTATATGGACCATATCATCTACATATATATGTACATGGTTAAGGTTAAGAAATTAATGGCTCCAGCAAATTCGATCGACAACCACTATGACTCCTATATCAAATCCCACTACTCCCTTGCCAAGTTAAACCATTCTTGCCTCATATTTATTGCCAAACTGGGACACCTAGCTATAAGCCCATTTCTAGCTTCCCAATAACATTCTTAAATCTTGAGGCTTGACCCATATTTTAACCTCTAGTATGGATGCAAGGCAGAATCTTGGGAAATAAATTCAAAAGGTTTAGTTGTAGGTTTTTTTTTTTTTTCGGTTGGAAAATAGTAAGTCTAAAAAATTCTTTGATTATTTTTTTTTTGCTTAATCCAAGATATGATCTTGATAAAAATATCCCCTTATGCATTTCATAGAAGTATGTCTCTTATATTTTACTCACTACACTGGAGAAAGTTGCTCAATATATAACTTATGTATTAGAAGAAGAGTGATTAAAAATAGATAAATAAAAAATATGATATTTTTCTCCAAATATGCATGGAACTCGACTTACAACCAAAGAATTACAATCTCTCATAATAAATACATTAAAATTACAATCTTATCCTTGTTTCAATAAGGAATGTGGGTTAATAATGAGATAATAAGTGGGGCATGAATGGAACTACTCTTTTTTTCTTTTTGTTAATTGCGATTAATATATCTTCTATTTTAATTTTAAGAATATATATATATATTTTTTCTAATGAGATAATATTGTGTTTTTTAACTCTATAACTTCACAAAAACGAAGCACAACTTCATTAAATTAAAACAAATAACTTCATTAATATATACAACTTAAATAAT
>JANKKB010002660.1:0-12845 GCA_026225775.1 Bursera palmeri
ATACAGTATAGATTTCTTTTGGACGAGGTACACACTAGCTTCCAATAAAAGAGCCTGAGGTTATTTGTTAAAATTTCTGGATTTGTTTGATATTTTCTTCAAAACTTAAAGGTTAAAAAAAATTAGATAAGAAAGACTGCTTGGGTTACAACTCATGCATAGGAAAAGGTCACCCTGTATCGCAGATTTTCGTCGATAGCGAGAGAATCTTGCTGACTGACATTGGGAATTGATGTGATTTGCAAATTTAGTTGTTTAATTAAATTTAAAGCATTCCGGATAGAAATGCCATCTGGCCATATTTTGATCCTTGATGTAATAGACGTTTGTCGGCTTGTTCGTTTAATTACCCTTTTGAAGCGCGTGGAAAGAAGCGTTGGCCCACCTGTGGCTCTGGGTTCCTACCTTGATCGTTTGATGACCGTCGATCTTGGGTCCTAAGCCTAACACGACCCCTCAAAATGTCTCCTCACCGTAGAGTATTGCTAATTTTCCGCACAGAAAGGCGCGCCTGTCAACACTCTTTAGATTTATGGGTCCCCCACGTATTGTTTATTTCTAAAAGTAGAACTTTTGTAAGTCCAATTACGAAATTGTTTTATGTAATGTGCAGGCTCAAAATCAACAAGAGCGAAGCCACTTCATTGGACTTCATGCTTGAAAATCGCTGAGGACGTAGCACAAGGCCTTTCTTATATCCACCAAGCGTGGAGGCTTGTTCATGGCAATCTCAAGTCCTCTAATGTCCTCCTCGGTCCTGATTTCGAGGCATGTCTTGCTGACTACTGTCTAGCCGCCCTCTGCAACTCATCACTCGAAGATGAACCAGCTAATTTAGCATATAAAGCCCCAGAAACTCGCAATGCAAGTCACCAAGCAACCTCAAAATCCGATGTTTATGCATTTGGAGTCTTGTTGCTAGAGCTTTTGACAGGAAAGCCTCCATCGCAGCACCCATGTTTGGTGCCAAATGATATGATGAATTGGGTTAAATCAAACAGGGAAGATGATGGTGGGGAAGACGATAGGTTAGGTATGCTTCTGGAGGTGGCCATTGGTTGTATGTTGACATCGCCTGAACAAAGGCCCACAATGTGGCAAGTGTTGAAGATGTTGCAGGAGATTAAAGAGGCCGTGTTAATGGAGGATGGTGAATTGGACCCACATACGGGGATTTGACTAGTTGTTATATATAGAGTACGCCATGGCCAACGCTGCATAAATTAAGAAAAGATATAGTAGATCATAACAAGTGCAATCCAACTTTTGCTTGCTTTGTTTCCGACTTGACTCGAGTCCTGTTCTCATCTTTATAGTTTCTTCTTTATTAAATTATACGGTAGGCATCCATCTTTTTCGTCTAAATGACTAGTTGGGCTATAATTTCTTCCAACAAGGATTGCCATGCCAATCTAGCTGATTTACATTTACAGCATGCTCCAACTCAAGAACAGGGATTACAAGATAACAAATCGAGACTTCAGAGAACAATTCAACCAAGGTCTATGCATGATTAAAGATGAAGCATGGTGTATGATTACAGTTTTTTAGTAAGGCAAAGCAATGAATTTACTAATTGAAGACTATGCACTCATGAAGAGTACTGTCATACTGCCCTCCACTAAAGAAGTTTTAAGATGCAGAAGTATCCTTAAATACTTTTCGTGGTCAAATTTCATCCTCCAATGGTAAGTTAGTATTGTGAATAATCATGTTCAATTATTTTGTAAGCAAATATCTCAAAACCGAAGCTGCCTCCGACATACGAAATTAAGAAGGTTGCCAGGTGTCTAAAAACTGTTTTTGTGCTCTAAATAAAAAGAAAGTAAAAGACGGGCATGTGATGCATCAGATGCAATGGTAAAACGTTAAGCCCATAACCTCTAATAAATAAAAATTGGGGAGTATTGAGGATGGGGATATGAATAGAAACGAATCGAGTGTGTTTGGCATTACAGGCCCATAAGTTCTATGAGCCCAAAACAAGCCCGAAGAAAAAGTTTGGAAGTTGAAACCAAAACTCAACAGTGAATCGTTGGAGTGATGACAGGGACAAACGATGGTAAAAACTAAAAAAAGCAGAGGTCAAAGCTGCAGAATTTGCTGGAATCATCTAGCAAAAAATGCGGAAAGAAATATTTAATTAAAAAAAAAAAAGGGCAACCAAATCTCAGGGGTATCCACAGATGTTTCAAAATTAGGACAGAAAGATATAAATTAGAAGCTGGAAGATAAGAGAACCCTAGGATGACAGATGAAATGGATCATACGGATGCTGAGATGATTGAAACGGAGGCCGTTACCGTAACGCAGCGTCAGCATCAGCCTCAAAACCAAGATGATGTTGCAAGGGAGCTGCTTACATTTGCTCGTCAGCTCCTTAATCAAGGCCAACCTTCTCAGGCTCTCCAAGCCGTAAGTTTCTTATTTGTTTTTTGCTTCAGCTTCTGATGAATGGTTATGAGTTCTTTGTATTTTTCCACGAATTATTTCCTTATTTTAATTGTAGCATCAATTTGTTTTTACTTCTGCAAAAATAATTGCAAATTAGCATTGAATTTTTAACATTCATTAGAAAAATGGAGGTGATAGGTCTCTGTTTGGACTTTTGAATGGCGGTGGCGAAGTTGTTAAATTGTTGATAAATTTCTTTCCTTTGTGGTACCCAATGGAAGCTACAGGAAGTAAATCAGAGCAACTTCCTTGGTGAGGATCAAGTGAAGTAACACAGACTGATTTTTAGATATATATATATATTTTTTTAATTGTATTTTGGACATGGCCAAATGACTGTTTTATCTTTTCCGTAGTTTGTTTGGTGGTTGTGCTTACGTTTGGCAAACTTTTTAATGAGAAAAATTATCTAATGTTTGGAACAGGTGGTGATGGCAATGCGAACCAAAGTTGGAGAGGAAGCTGTATTTCAATCTTTGCACCGTGCTCGTGAAAATTTCATAAATAGACGGCAAGAAAATGCAGCTGTAGATCAGCTGGCTTCTTTATTTGCTGAGTGTGTGATTGCTGAAGCTCAGCCATTGAATGTTGAATCACCCGGATGTAACACTGCTGGTCCAACACCTGCAATTGATGCTGATGGAACTTCTATACTTGCTGAGACCGGCAGGATGCAAATTGTGTCGGACGCATTCTCAGATGGGAGCAGCTTTATCTGTTTGCAATGTGGAGGTCTTGTTAGTAACCATCGCAAAGATGAGCACTATGCATACTGGTGTTGCAAACTCTGATGAGAGGTATATGGAACAGATATTTGCCTTACTTGATCTGATGTGCATCTAGACACATTATTAGCATGTTGTTTGTCCTACTTGTTTTGCCATTGATAGCATAATTGTCCCTGTACACACTATTGTAAAAAATGCTGTATGTGGTCATTAGCAGGCAAACCCCTAATCGGCCTATTTTAGAGGTCATGCATCAGTTTGAAAAGGAGTGGATTGTGAAAATTTATGCTCCTCTAAAGCGTAGTGTAGCATCTCATACTCTTTCAGTGAGTAAATCAGTATTATACAGAAATGCTAGTAATATTTTTATCGAAGGCAAACGACGATGTCCCAAACTAGTGTATTTCCTATTGTTTTGTTCTAAGTGATTTTGAAATAGTGCTTTAATATCTGGTGGGGTTCCTTCTCTTTGTTTAATTCCAGGCTGCATTCACTTGTATTCCAATATATGGTACATGATTTGCTTCAAGAATCAGAGTTACTAATTTGATTTTGTTCCTCCCTTGTATTAAGCATTTCTCTTTGTCTCTGCGGTAGTTTTAGACATCAACCATGATCTCTGACTCATGTTAGTGAAAATGAATGGAGGGGATCAAGAAAACCAAGCACTGGGCCTAGTCAATTTTGATGAAATACACGTTGAATTGTAGTAATAATATACCAGTACTCTAGTAGTTTAGAGTCAGGAATGCATTGCTACTGCAGCCATTAAAATGGGATTTTCATTGGTCAGTGAGGATGCTCATTGGCATCTTAGAGAAAGGGGTCTTTCATTATTTAAGTGATAAGTTGATAAAGTAGAAGTATAGAGGAAACTAGATAGATGACTGCTCTGGTACCGGGTTAAATTCCATTATATGAATGCAATTGAGCCTTGAGTAGGGGAATAGACAACATTATAAAGGTCTTCATGTCGAGATCAACTTCCTTCTTAATTGAATTTCACATCTTAAGAATAGTATTCGGGATTTGTTTAATTGAATAATCGGATCCTTAGGTTTGAATAAGACAGATTATAAAATAAAAAGGGTCACTAACATAATGTTCAAGTTATTATTTTTTTTTTGAATTCTAGTAAAATTTTGATTGATTTATTTATTTTTAATTGTCTAAGTTCAATCTTAAGAGACAAAAATACCTTTTCAATTGAGTTAATAGAAAGCTGATAGATATTCTGTGGAGCATTGTCTAATCGTGCTTCTAATAACTTATCTAGATGGAATATATTCATCTCTCATGGTTACTGGTTAGATAATAAAAAAAGTTGAAATTTATTAAACTCAAAAAAAATTCCTTTAGCATGATTATCTTTTCATATTTTGTCCAATAAAAATGTTATGAAACTGATCATTAGACAACCAAAATTAATGCCACCTATGTAAGTCTTATTAGATTAGGGCATAGAATTGTCTTGAAAAGTCTATTTTGTAATATAAAATGAGAAATTAGATTATGTTCTTTTAAGATTTAAAAATTTATTCCATAATGCATTTTGGAATATTATTTTCTCTAAGGCTGTTATANTACATCGGAAAAAAAATCATAAAAATATAACAAAAGAAATAGAACATCTATTTAATTAACTTGGGTATTTCCATTTCCCATCAATCAGTAAGTAGCTTCATCTGATTAATAACGAAATCTGAAATGTCAAGATTTATAAGATCTATTAAGTCATTAACAAAGTTTGTCTCAACATGTATTCTCTCATCCTTTATGAGGGCTTGATAAAATTTACCAAGTTTTTCAGGCGTATGATAAGTGTCCGACTAGTGCTCTTTTCCATCACACATGTAGCAGATATTTTCATTATCCTTTTGTGGCTTATATTGAGAACCGTTTTTTGCTCATCATGATTGGTTTAAAGCTTTATTCCCTTTCTAGTGGGCTGATTTGAAATTTCTGAAATAACCATCTAAAATCAAAAAATTGATGTTAAGTATATATGTTCTAATGTGGTAGATTTGTTTGTCAAAACTTTATCAACATCAATATTTGAGAAGTTGATTTANCCATTAGGGTATGCAATGATTTAAAAGGTAATCAAATTAATACATGATTTTTTGTCATGATGAAAGGCAGCATTTACAGTTACATCGTACTTTTTTTTCTTTAAAGGTTTTGTCTCTCTAGGTTTTTTGAAAAAGTTTTTAACGAGATAGATTAATCACATCCAACACTGCCTTTTAATTCATCATAATTGTATTTCTTTATGAAGTTTTAATCCCGCTAGACTTTTCCTTATCAAAATCAAATACAATTATATGAGAATAGTGAAAATGAAGGAGTGTAATGAATATGTGGTTTCTCACCCGATGCTCGCGAGGATTTTGGGAAGATGACATAACTACCTCTAAATTGTACAAGTGAACTTTTCAAATTGTCATACAAATGTAATTGCTTGAGANAAACTCATTTCTTTCTTGGACTTTGTATACACAGTTAATGAAGAAATAATTCAAGAAGGGGTTAATATCAAATAGTATTTTTATGTTTTGACCTAATCTCATGCAGAAAGTCAGTTTACCATTTTCATCAACTAAATCCCTAATGTTTATTTTTTTAATCAACTGTTAATTTTAACACCAAAAAATATATATTTACCCCTACTTAAATTTTTTCATTAATTTTAAAAAAATTTAAAAAATAAAAATAGAAATTTTTTATTATGGAAATATAATTTACTTATTTATTCTTTTTTTGTGTTAAAATTAAGGAAATAAATTTTAATAAGGATAAATATGTATTTTTTGAGCTTAAAATTAATATTTGATTAAAAAAATAAATCTTAGGAGTTTAGTTGATGAAAATAATAAATTTATTTTCTGTTTGAGATTAGATCAAAACACAAGGATACTATTTGATATTATCCCAATTCAAGAATTTTTTTTTCCTTTTGATCATTCTTCCTTTGTAGTTTGACTTCTTTAATTACATCCTTGCATCTTTTTTGTCCTTCATTAATTTGATCATGATATCATAGAAAAGGCAAAAGTACACAATTCAGGTTTTAGCGTTGTTTTGAAATTTACATTTTGATAAATTTCACATCTAAAAATATCAAATTATTTTAAAACATTAATTGTAGTAGATCTAATCAATTAATTATAGTAGATCATACCCCTTAATTACTTAAGTATTGCATAAGCGATGATATAAATGATAAGGATGATTATATAAGTAATAATGTAAACAGGGAATGAGGCTCTTCCTCCTCAAATCATCCCAAAATTAAAAAAAAAAAAAAAAAAAAAANTAAACAGGGAATGAGGCTCTTCCTCCTCAAATCATCCCAAAATTAAAAAAAAAAAAAAAAAAAACATTCTCTCTTCTCTCTCTCTCTCTTCTTGTTAAATTCTAGTATAATGTCTTTGGTTCAATATTTTGCAGTTACATCCATAACTGCATTTTATAATCATAGTCCTTTTATTTGATGTTCTCGATTTACACTCCTAAGTGTATATTTTTTTTATAGTCCAATAGTTTTAATATCTTGCAAGCACTGCCTAATTATAATATATCACCATAATNAAGACATAGGATTTTGTATTTATTGTTACATTTTTAGGTTAGATGTTGGTAATAAAGGGGTAGTGATTACTTTGTTAGTAAAAAATTTTTAAATTGAAAAAAAAAAAAAAGAGAGAGATTGAATGTTCATGCCAGAAATACTACTCATAATCAAGCTCGAAGAATGCGTGAATCATTATTGAATCAACCTTTGACCCCCCTAAATTTTATTTCTAGGTCCGCCCCTGCCCCTTAATTATTATAAGTATTGCATAAGCGATGATATAAATGATAAGGATGATTATATAAGTAATAATGTAAATAATAAGAGGTAATTATATAATTTGTAATGTAAATAGGGAAGGAGGCTATTCCTCCTGAAATAATCCCAAAATTAACCAAAAAAAAAAAAAAATTTCTCTCTTCTCTCTCTCTCTTCTTGTTAAATTCTGTAAAATCTCCTTGGTTCAATATTTTGCAGTTACATCCATAATTGCATTTTATAATCTTAGTCCTTTTATTTGATGTTCTCGATTTACACCCCTAAGTGTATATTTTTTTTATAGTCCAATAGTTTTAATATCTTGCAAGCACTGCCTAATTATAATATATCACCATAATCTCTCAGTTTTGATACTTTATATTTACACTCCTAGTTGATTAATTTGTTAATAGGCCAGGTTTTTACAACACTTTATCAGCACGAATAGCTTATATTATATTTGTTATGTTCACTAACCAATTAGTTTTATATGTATGCTCTATGATTGCCACATTTGTTAGATTTTTCACATCAAAAAGTAAAATTAGTTTATTACTTGCTCTTGTTGTTACTCTATTTTATAGGAAAAATATTATTGAAAGATAGAGGACATTTGGGAAAAAAAAGTTGACGTATGATTTTATACATATTAAAAAAAATTCTGTCACAAAGACGATAAGAGTTTAAGAAAATTGGATTTTAAGTGGAACCGTTGTGACCCTTCCAATTTTATGGAAACTTTCTTAATGTATTTAATTATACCGACACTTATTACTATTCATTATTACTATTTATAAAATGACAAACCTAGCATGTCTTCAGTTTGCTGCATTTGATAGAAAGAAGATAGATATGTAGCATGAGCTAAAAGTCTTTATCGTTTGTCTCTGTATTCTTAAATTACTAATTATATTTATTATCTTGAATGTTATTGCATAAACTAAAATTTTTTTATTCCATTGGTCAATGTAAAAGACAAAGATTAACTCGTCTGACCACCTGGTAGAATGGCAGATTATTTTCTTGTAAAGGAAATTCGAGTCCTACATGTTTTTAAAATTGATATAAGCTCTCCAACCTTTTATTACCTTATTGAGGTAATGTACTGGTTGTCCTAGCAGAGACAAAACCTAATCCTAGTAGAGGCTTAAAGATACTCTAGTCCTGTTGAGACAGAAAAAAAGTCAGAACTCTTGGAGAGAACAATATCATTTATGAGATGTAGGGACGAAAAACAATCTATTGTTAAAGACATGAGTGACCTCATTGGAAAAAATATAATCTTGGTTGAGATGATTTTTATGAAAATATAAAAACATAGACATAGATAAACTGATCTAACCTACAAATTGATATAAATTCACAAGCTAAAACTTTTTTTTGTCCTGTTGAGGTAACGCATTTTGTTGTCCTAGTGAGGCGATACCTAGTTCTTGTAAAGGCTTAAGAAGTACTCTTATCTTGTTGAGACAGAAAAAAGTCAAAATTTTATGGAGGATTATATCATCAATGAGATGTAGGGTCGAGATATAATTTATAGTCTATAAACATATATTTATTGAGTTTATGATAAATCAATAAATACGTACAACAAATGTAATTACACTTACTCTGTCAGTTTTGAAAAACTAGACACATATTTATAAAAACTAGACACATATTTATAGAGATTGTAATTGCATACTAATATTGTACATTATATTCTGATTTTTACAAAAAAATCTCTAATAGATCGAGAGCTGTATATTCTCATCATTATCAAAGGGAGCACTTATTAGAAAAGCATATATATCAGATTCTGAAAATCTCTGATAGATTAAGGACTGTATATTATTGCCATTATCAGGGGGAGTATCTATCATAGAACATTATAAAAAAAGGAAGAATTTGTAGACACATGTATACTGCACTCTTTTTTTCTTTGATCTGGTTTTTGTCCTACTGGGTTTTTATCTGATAAAGTTTTGTCTCACTGGTTTATCCTATTGAGGTAGTATGAAGCACGTCCAACATCATTTATTGTATTTCTTACTTTGGTTTTTATCCCATTGAATTTTTTCTCAGTAACATAAATATAATTGATTAAGTGGTGCTCTTCAAGGGAGAGTGTTATAAAATATTAATTATAGTTAGTGTAATCAATTAATTATAGTGGATCACATCTTTTAATTATTATAAGTATTATGTAAGCGATGACACAAATGATAAGGATGATTGTACAAGCAATAAGATAAATAGAAATGGACAATTATGTAATTTGCAATGTAAATAGTGAAAACTTGGCCTATTAACAAATTAACCAACTAAGGGTATAAATGTAAAGTATCAAAACTGAGGGATTATAGTGGTATATTATAATCATGGTTGTGCTCAATATACTAAACCTATTGGATTATAAAGAAAATATACACTCAGGGGTGTAAATGAAAGAACATAAAATAAAAAGAGTATGATGATATAATATAATCATGGATGTAACTGTAAAATATCAAACTAAAGAAATTATATTTAAATTTAACAAAAAGAGAGAGAGAAGAGAGAATGCTTTCTCTTGTTGATTTTGGGATGATTTTAGGAGAGGAAAAAGATTATTATTTATAAGCAATCTCTTTTACTATTTTATATTATAAATTACATAATTATTCTTTATTATTTATAGACAATCTCTTTCATTGGAGGCACTACAACAAATATCTTTTTATCTTTTAAAATTTGTAATAATATATTAAAAAAAACTCAAAGCAACCTAAAATTGCTATGAATTTTAATATTAGTTTATTGAGAATCTTATTAATGAAAAGGATATCCATGTTGATAGGAGTAAATCTGCGAAAGAAGCTTTAAATTTTTTACTTTGTCATTTTCTTTAAGCAACTTCCTGCGTTTTAAGAAATTCATCAACAGCCAGCCTTAATGAACGAGAGTCTGTCAGTGAACTTAAGTTCTTCAACTCATATAATTACTAATTTAATCTTTTATCACATTATAAAATAATATAGCAGTAAATAAAAATAAAAAATAAATTATTTAGATTTTCAACCTTCAACCACTCACAACCTTAATCCAAAAATCTAAACATTCAATCCCAACCCATTGTGAAACCTCAACCCAACAATTGCAACTCGGAAACCTTCCAACCTTTTGCATACCAAACAACAACACAGCCACCAGCAACCTTGAACTTAGCAAACCCAGAGTCTAACCCAAAAACCTCAATCTAGCAAATCCAGAACCTAACAACCTTTAACCCAAACTTGATGCAACAACCCAGAAACTTGATGCGAAGAGAGGGAAACCGAGAAAGGGAAGAAGATAGAGATGGAGAAAAGAAAAAAGAAAATTTTAATCAATTATTGATTTCTATCCAAGACTCCACAATTAACACCCCGCTTTATCTTCACTTCTGCCAAAGCCACACGGTACACACGTCTCCAAACCCCAACTCTACATCCAAAGAATTTGAAACTTCCCTGGCAACAATACTAACGAAAAACCTGTCTTAATCCATAAACACAAACCCACTACCGCAACCAATCACCATTGAAACACAAGAAATTAAACTACTACTGAAACCATCACCCGAGAATGTTAACTGAAAATGTATTAACCAACAAGTTTTAAGTACCAGTGAGGCCTCTTACATCAAGCAGAAATTCAAACGATGACCCAATAAGAAGATCGGGGCTTTTGTTGGAAAAGATTAAACCTTCCGTTTGAGAGAGGTAAAAATTGAGTTTCACGTTCTAAAAACCATGCGTTCTAAGATTGAAAAAAGGTGCAAAATCAGTAAAATCTAACCTGCAAATTTAGGTACCTGCTTGAGAGGCGTACGCATCGGCGGCTCTCCATTGGGATGATTAGTTTGTCAGTAGCTATAAAAATGAAGAAGAGCGACTGGATTTGTATTTAGGTAGATAGGTGTGTGGCTAAGGTATTAGGGTTCATAAAAAAATTAATCAAATATATTTAAAGAGAAGAAGAAAATGGGTTCAAACTTCAATTTGATGGTCATGTAATGTAACGTAAGGGTAGTCGTTGATTAATAATTTCAAAAAAAAAGCGTCTAGAATGAAATGAACTCAAAACTAAGGTAGTCAGTGAACCAAGCCAAAAAATTAATATTAACAAAAATAATTTTCTTTTGCTATAATGTTGTAATACACTCTAGCTACAGATTTCAATCCTTTTAACAAAATCAACATTGTGCTTACACACAATAAACGCCAAAACAAATAAGACCAAAAAAAAAAAACTATTTAAAAAAAAAAAGCCAAATATCAGACTGGACCTTTTGATACACGTTTCTGTGGTTTGGTGGGAGTAATTTCGCCCACCAATGTGTTGTTATTGACAAACTATTGGAAACAACTGAGTGAGATACTCTTTCTTACGTTGATGTATCATCAATCACGCCATATCAGGTCTCTGGCATCTCCTTATACGTGTCAGGCTAAACCATCGGCAGCAACAACACCTACTATACAATATGCCCCCGATTGTAGTAATCACAGCAAAAATTTCCAAGATTACAAACTTAAGTTGTCCAGAACCAACTCATCCAACAAGCTTCAGCAGAGCTCAACAACACTTCACACTGCATCCATGAAAAGAAAAGTAAAGGTTCTATTAGTATTCATAACCTATTGCACAGCCTGTCTTCATCCAATCTAGCCAGTTAGTTCTATGCCAGAATTTAATCTTGCTATCCAAGCGAACCAAGTTTCAGTTGGCAACTCCATGGACAAATTTGGATGTGAATGGAGAAATTCGCTCAAATCTATCACATTTATTGCCACAGAAAAGACCAAAATATAATATTACTGAAACTATGAATTTGTAGCCAGGTTCTTTTTTGACATGAAATTTAAGTGTGTAACAATTATTAACAAATCCTGCAGACTAAATAATATGCATGCATGATTGAAGATATCATTGTACAAAATATTACCTGGGCTCCGCTATAGGCTCTTCCATGTGCCATGGGTTTGGATCATACTTATTAGTCAGGGATTAGTATAGCACAACAATACGATATTTGACCAAGAACACAGAATATTATCCTGCACGTGGCCAGGCCTGTGGACGAGGCCTTGCCCTCACCATTGTTTCATCACTATGCCTGATCCTTTCAGAGAGCCTCCATGGCTTTTGCCACTTCCATTTAAATTGCAAAAGCCATTGGTGGTGACTTCTCTTCCACCTCCATAGCTTCCCACCTTGCCCTAGAGCTACTAATTTTTTAATCGGTAACTGCTCAATTGGTATCATCTGCACAAACAGCAAAACTGGCTTAGTCAAAGTAGTACAGCAGATCCCAATCTATAAAAATGGATATCAAAGGAGATAAACCTTTCGCTTCTGATCCATAAATGCTGCTGAATCTTTGATTGATCCATTAGCAATGCCTGGTGTATATTTAAGCTGTTTCTGTGCTGGCACAGACATTGGCGAAGGAGGACCACTCAAATCATCAGCGGTATGTTTCAGTGAATTATGTGAGTTTCCCTGTTCCAGGTAAGTCAGAAAAAGTATGTACTAGTAATAACAATTACAACAACAAAGCAAAAACAGAAGACATCAAACTCCAGAGTAGGAAAATCAGCTTAGTCTTCTGTTGTATGTGGTATAAATTTTATCTTATTTACAACAAAAGTCAAAAGTGACAATAGTCTCACCGAAGCTGATGTGGCCAGTGCAATTGCAACAGCATGCTCTCTCAATTTTAGTTCCTTCTCTATTTCCTTTCTTCGTGCCTCACTTTGTCTTAGAAGACCTACAAGTTCTTTAAGCTGCTCTTTCATTTCCTTGATTTCAATTTCTTTCTCCCACAG
>JANKKB010002660.1:12895-36948 GCA_026225775.1 Bursera palmeri
CAAAAAGAACAAATATAATATAGTTTAAATTATCAATAGGTCATAGAATGCACCTTCTATCTGCAAGAGAATTGAACATGTATTGAAGCAAATTCTTTGCATCTCCCATTGAACGCAACTGGTTCCACCGTCCACGGTTAGTAAAGGCACGCTCCCGCTCCTCTGCTTCTGAGAGTTGTGAAGCCATTGCTACAAGTGAATTAGATGATATGCTCAGCATGTTCTCAAGTGAAGATATTCTAGCCATTCTTGCATTTGGTGACATAGAGGATGCTCTGACCAAGCAGTAAAAACACATTAACATTTTGAACTATTCTTCAACAATCCCAGAACAGAAAAGGAGCGTAAGCTGCACATGACCAAAATGATTTGTTTACAAAACTTATACCTAGCAAATCCGTTCTTTCCTCTTGGAGGACTAAGTCCCTTTGAAGCAAACTCATCCACTTGCCTCAGTACTGCCAACTCTTCTGCCAGTGCGGCTCGCCTGGAGATTGTGCAGTAATTAATAGAAAACTAGGATAATAGTTTATTTAACACTTGAAATATTATGTAAATACAATTAAGCACATACACTTGGCTCTGCTTCTCATATTCAAAACGAACTTCATGCACATTGACCATGACTTCTAGCTCATGATCAAGCCAACGTTGTAACGATTTCTCATTGCTCTACAAAAGCAAATTTAGCCAAAAATAATTCAGTTGAGTGAAAATAAAGCCTATCCTGAGAAAGGTAAGTGAAGATGAGTACCTGCCCATTCAATCCATTTCCGTTGGTGATAGCTGGAAGATGGCATAAAATTAGCAAATTGGAGTATAAAGCAAAGGCCTCATTGTCTAAAAGTCCTATATTTCTGGTAAAGAAATAGCCCCTCCATCATAGTAACTAGTGAATGAGTACAATGTTGTGAAGACTAAGGTTGAATTTTCTAAGCTTTATATAAGAGGAGCAACAGGTTTATTCAAGAGAAGGGCTTTCCAGATATCAGCCTTAAAGACTACAAAAATAATAAACTTACCTGAGTTTTCACGGCCAGAAGATTTACGGGATTCCAGTAACTCTTTTAACCTCTTGGTGGCCATTGCAGCCTCTTCTGTCTTTCTTTGAAGAACCTGTGAGAAGTTTGTTCCCATTAACAGCTGCACAATATTTCTGATACATACAACTCTGGGAGACAAAATACCATCTATACTTGTGAGGTATGCTGTACCTTTCCATATCATCTTAAGCAATGGACAAGGGTTAGATAAAAATAGATTTATTTGGTGTTGACTCAATTGGAATGGGTTTCTCTTTCTCTTTTTTGCAGCCTGCGTCATTATATTTCTTACTTAATAATTCGAGATATCAACTCCAGGGTCAGAAATGATGAATCTCAAGGAATATTCTTTATCATATTGGGAAAAGAGATTAAGATTTATTTAGTCTATACATTTCGGATTGTTATGACTGAAGCATCCTTAATTGTGATAGCAGCAACAGGAAATGCCAATATGAATAAGAAGTATTGGCTAATATTAATAGAAACAGATAAAAATTAAAGCTAGATTAAAGGAGACAAAACAGACTGATTCCCATGTTTACAGAAAGAGAAGGTTATGTTTCTCAGCCTTCTGGCTATAGTGAACCATATTCACCACCTTATGATACCAAAGTCAGGAAGGGGATTTTGGAGGCTCATAGTCAATAAGGTTATCTACTTGCCACATTTAACATTACATTCTTCATTATGTGTCTAGTGAGACAGATCAACTAAAGAAAGAGAGAATGGCTTACCAATTTCTGGCGTTGATTTAAAGCTTGCAGTTTATGCCTTTCATACTCATTTCTTCTTCCCTCCTTCCGCAACTGTTAATACCATGTTTTGGTTAACATTGAAAATAAATTAAAAGTAGAAAAAATATTTCAGAAAAAATTTCATTACGAAGCATATTCAAAAATAAGTTATACATCTATACATTTTGTATGATTGTTTTCATTTATTTGTCACCGTATTTAAATATATTAAAGTATAAAAGCAACAAATTTCCTACTTTAACCTTCCTAATTGGTGAATTCTTTACACAGACTTATAACCAACCAGTAGCTTGCTAATTTAAAAAAGAAAGAAAGGGGAAAACTGTTTATCTAGACTTCGCCAGCTACCAAATACAATGATGGTTCTTGGCAAAGTTGTTTAGGGTTTAAAGAACAAAAACAAGATATGCAATAAAACTGAAAATACAACAGCATCAGATGATATGAGAATGGTTTTATTGATTCACAAGCTCAACTACCAAAAAATTTCACTAGTATTGTCACAAAGACCAAACCTCCCCTCCAACAAAATTTCTTTATCATTCATGCTTCCATTGGATATCTTCTCTTTTAGCCGATATAAAAAAGGTCACACTTGGCAAAAACATTACAATTGGTGCAATTGCAAATCTTTTCCAAATCTTTTATTTCCCAAAGAGGAGTAATGTACCTGCAACAGTTCCTTCTCTCGAGAGGCTTTCCACTGTCGAAATTGTTCTGCCTCTTGTTTTATCCTCTGTTGCAATTGAACCTACAGAGACCAAAAAAATAAAAAACAAAAAATCAGTGGCATAAGAGTAGGGGTAATAGATAAAGACTGTAAACAGCTGGACATATTAAGAGTCAAAATGAGGTTTAACCTTTTGAGCCTTAATAGATAGAATTTCATCTTGCAACCGCTTTGCTGCTTCATCACTCCTTTGTTTCTGCTTTAACAGCTGAACCTGGTTCTCTTGTTTTTTCTTGAGATCCAGAATCTGGTAATTAGAAGATAGTTCATTACTTGAATATGTTGAATTCTTTAATCCAAAAGCTAATGGAATTGAAAGCCTACATCACCTGTGCCTCAAGTGATTTTAATTTCTGGGAATGGATATCTTGCATTTTTTGTGTTTGCCCATCAGAACTAGCAGCACGGTTTTCAACTTCAGCCAACAAATGATCCCTCTCTTGCTGCAGTATTAGGACAGTAAACATATTAAACAACAGTTACTTCAATGAGTAAACGTATGAAAACTCAAGAAACTTCTTTTTAACCTGCACAGTGCGTTTTTCATCCTCCAATTCTGCTATTTTCTTTCCAAAGTGATGCTTGAGTGCCAAAGTATCAGAACCTCCAACAAGTCTCATCTCTGACTGCTCAGACATCAAATGGGAGGATAAACATAAAGAATATGTTATGTCAATTATTAAGGGTGCTAATAACTTCGTAAATGAAAAAGAATTGCAAATGTCAAAGATATACAGAAGCGACCTCAAATATGGAAAGCCTTAATGTCACAAAACCAGCTAACACTTACGACTATTTTCTTTGACAGTTTTGACCATAACAGAAATAATAGTTGGCAAATAATTATCTTTCCATAGCAATCCATGGATGCATAATATGATAACCCGAATGGTGAAATGTACCTCTTTTTCCTCTAAACGTCTGTTCAACTCATGCAACTCTTTGTCCATAGAATTCTGTAAAAGAGTGTGTTCCCACTCTTTTGCTACTTCTTCATCAATCTCCCCGGAATCACCTGTCCAAATCTGGCAATGTTATTCTAAAATTTATAGTCTGACTGATGCAAACTTGAATTCTTACAATATAAATATTAGAGAGAGAAACTAATATAATAATTTACAAAATATATTCACCAACTGAAATGAAGCTTAAAACTACTTTAATTAATAAGTAAGGACATATAACTAGCAACAAAATCAGAGAAGTATCATACCCGTTATGGTTTCACCCATTTGATAATCAGTTTGCTCAATACTATTCAAGCTCCTTTTGAGCCCATCACTTTTCAGAAGACCAGGGCTACCATCCTGAAAAAAGAGTATATTCACATTTGTAGTTTATCAATAAAAAGATCCTCTCTACACTTAATATTGATATTCATCACTCATGAGCAAATGATCAGCTGATAAAAGGAAATAGAAACCAAAAATATACATTACACTTCCATGATATAGCAAACAGAGAAAAGGATAAATGAAAAATATCCAAAAGGTACATATTATTACATACTTGCGCATCTGTTTCACGTTGCTCTACAACAGTGCATCTGCGGTATTCATGAAGTTCTCGGCAAAGATCTTCATTAGCAGCTTCAAGCCAAGCAATCCTTTCCTTGAGAACCTAGAAAAGCCATTTTTTGAGAAAAGATATGTAATTGAACAAAATAAAACTCTTTCAGAAAGAAATTCTCATTGAAGCCAAGCAATCCCCCTCAATTGAGAACCTGATAAGTTTCACTAAATAGCTTGCATAATTAATCCCATGTAATTCGTCTCCTAAATAATGTGAGAATAAAATTATTAAGACTATTCTAATAATCAACAGAAAATTGGAGATAAAAGTTAATATAGGTCTAGATACCTGTACTTCATCAGATGAAGATCCTCCCCCACGAGCACAAAGTTCTGCTTGCAAATACTCTAGTTGTTGACGCATCTTTAGCATCTCACTGGACATGGGATCTCTGTTCACCTATTGAAGGTAAAATTCATAAATAGAAATGCATACATCACACTTTCTAAAGGAGTGTCCGTTACTTAAAGAGGGGAAAAGTGGCATCAAGAAGAATTGTCCGAAAAAACTTACAACAGGCTTATTTTGGATATTTCGTGCACGATTTGCATATTTTAGAGTGTTCAGGGTTTCCTCAGCATTAATATCAGCAGGACTAATGCAGGCTGTATAAGGTAAAATCTTGGTGATGTTAGGAATAACAAGAAAAAATGCCAAACAAAGGTAAGCGAGGAGATTAGAATGAAATATTGAAGGTATAGGAAAGTTAAATATCAAAGTCAAGGGGAAAAAAATGGGTTACCTATCATAACAGTTCTGCTGTTACCTCCCAGTGAATCCTGCCAGAGTACATGAACTAATTGTAAACATAGAATTAATAAAAGACAAAAAAATTCATATAGAAAAAGGGGGAAAAAAAACTGAAGCAAGAAAGAACTCTTCTGAGCCCATTCAATACTTCAACATAGATTTTCTCATCATCTTTATTCGTTCCAATCAATTAAAATCATAATATGTCAAATCCACACACCAAAGTAACAAATAACAGATTCAGGCAACTCATATTGGGAAACATAGACTATTTACTTCAGTAAACAGCCTTAGTCAGCCGTGAGACAGATAGGATCCCAAAAGTTCAGTATATCATAAACTCAGATATACTTGTACACATCTTCTGATGGTTACTGAAATGGTAATTACAATTATTTCATGCACAAATTATTGCACCAATTTTAGCAGGCAGATTCAAGAGTTAGTTTGAGATGTCTAAGATTGAAATTAATTATTGACGATCAATCTTTCCTGTCATTACCACTTTCTCATCATCCTAAACGAAGATACCCATTACAACAAGTTCTTCAAATATGTCATACCTGCAAAAGCCTAGTAAGTTTACTGTCGCGATAAGGAACATGTACACCTTCTTTCCGCTTTTTTTCATCACCAAGTGCACTGATAACATTGCCAAGTGCAAGGAGGCCTTTGTTGATGTGAACTCCTGTTTGAAAAATGCAATCTTCAGTTATTTATGTTTTGACCAAGAAACACATTAAGAATCAACAAGTAACTAAAATCACCAACCTTCCTTGAACCGTAAACCATCAGAACCAGTTCTTTTAGCCCTCTCTGATCCAGCAAGATCAACCAAATGCAACTTGGCACATAGATATTCCTCATTCAGACTCTCATTAGGACTGTCGTCACCCAGGAAAACTGGATTGAGCTTACGCATTTGCTCTAAGGTGATGGTGAAGATTGCATGTGATCGACTACACAGACACATACCAGAAAATGAGAAATATTACTAAAGTTGCTGATAACTGTAAATACAACAGTAGATATTCACTGAAAAGCAATTTTTCCAAACCCAGCGTGGTACAAATATAAAACAAGAAGTTTTTGGAAGGCCAATAACTTAATTGATAGAAATCTATGTATGATTCCAGTATATCCAAATATAAAACTTAACTGAAGTTTTTAGCAGTTATTGTAATATATCACAAATGATTCCACATATTATAAAAGGAAGATAATAATTTTTTACATTCATGGATTCCAAAAGCCCAAAATTTGCCATATAGAATAACAGATTTGATGGATAACCAGAATGGTTCTAGATATGGGTTAAAACCATGATGTGACTTGCAAAGCAATTGTTTTCATATTGAAATTCACAGATATTCATCCAAAAATTCCAGCAACGAAATTCTTTTCATCTTGGAAATACATTATCTTTCCCTTTATTTATTTTAGGTATTTTCTATCCAGGCCTGCCAGTGGCCCATTCCCCTCAAACTTAAGTTTATTCCATGACTACATCCCAGATAATTTCTCATGAATTTGATACAACAGCACTGAAGCAAAGGTCTGTCATAAAGATCCATTCACTTAATGAAAGAGAAGGTAATATAAATCCCATTTGTATATAAATTAATAGGAACAAGAACCCCTTTATTTAAATTTTTATCTGCTTAAGCAAAAAATGCTTCCTGTTGTACAAGGTTTAATTGAAAAAGCCCACTATTTCCAAGTCATATCACACATCAGTTCTAAACTATTCTCAAGAGCCGCAAGCATCGAGAGTGACAAAAGATTATATTTCTGATCTAAGCATCCAATTCATGAATTAGATTTAGAAAGATAAAGACCTTCTCTCACATGTGGGAAAAAATAGTCTACTAGCAACCCTCTACAGTATGTGAGAAAACAAATTTCGTAAAGATAAATATTATTATTCAAAATTCTAACCTTGACTGGTTGTTCATATTTGTACTTCCTGTTGCCCTGCTCAATGACCCTTGCTCTAGGCAAGCAGCCATTTCTTTTAGTGAACTAACACTAACTTCAGTGGACCCAGCCAGTGTAATTACACCATTTGATGTTTCACGGATTTGTATTGGTGGTTTCCCAGGGACATTTACTTTGCCTGCTTGCCCATTTGCAGTATCTGGTTTGTTCAAGCAAGTGGGATCCAGCAAATCTCGTACTTCTTCTTTTAGAATCTTTCAGTGCACGTTTTTAGTTAGACATTTATCCCAAAATGGCAAAACATCTATAGCAATAAAATATTAAGAAACTCTCCAGATTATGGCTTGAACATTGTGTCAATTCAGTAAACACATATCAATAAAGGTTGCAGGTTTCATTCAATAAAAAGTAAGTCATTGAGATGCAATGTTTTTATAAACTGGGTTTAAAACCTTATAGTGAAAATGATAGATAAGTGAACAAAATTTATGCAATAAGAAACCTCCGAATTGAACAGTTTCAAAAAATATAAAAAGAAAAAGAAAAAAAAAAGTCTAGTAGGGGCACTTTACACACCTAAACTAAGTTAAGAAAGGAAATAGACACAGCAGATCTCAAGTGAATTTCATTATAAGTAACAAACAATGAGGAATATACCCAGCATTTTAAAATTTGTTTAATTTTGCTTCCATGTAAAATATGATTCAAATCATGGCTCAGCTATAACATGGATTTCCTTTTTAATTTCGTTTTTTGTTGCTAGGAACAAAGAAGTCTAGATATCTATGCTCATGACTAATACTTTTACTAAACTTGAAATTTTAACAGAACAATTACTAAACGAAAATTATACTGAGAAATAGTACCTTAGAGCTTCAGTGATGGCATATCTTACAAAAAAAAATTGGAAAGAAGAAGAAAAAGAAATGCTTCAACAAACCTCAATGAAGGAAATGTGCAATTGGAATTCAGTTTGATGCTTTAAAGTTTCAATTTTGCTGAACAGAACATTCATGACTTGAGGAATTATTCCGGTTTGGCATCCATCCTTGAAGCCAGTGCCCATTGTATAAGTTTTTCCTGATCCTGTCTGCAAAAATTGAAATGCCAACTGCAAGATAAGCAATTATCCAAACCTACATAATACTTGCTCCACTTCAGCGGTTTTCCACAGAAGAGAACTTTTACCTGACCATAAGCAAGAACAGTGGCATTATACCCTTGGAACAAACCATCAACAAGTGGAGCAATACATTCTTCAAACATAGCAGATGAAGGAGAACTGGTACTCCCATATACATGATCAAAAGTAAACGAATGTGTCCCAATTTGTACCTGCCACAGAGACAAAACATGAATACAATTAAGAAACATATTTATATTGTTCAAAGACAATGGTATCATAAGCACAGGCATTGTGCATATTAATATGACTAACATGTGCATACAACGCCCAATTTTAATATCATTAAATACTTTTAGAATCATTTCAGTTGCGAACAGAGACCTTGAATTGCAATTCATACATTATAACAATTGAAATTCCTTCAGGGAATGTATTAAGTCGATGTATTACAATTAAAATGCCAAAAAAGAGTGTAAAAGAACATAAAGTAAATTATTCAGAGAAAAGTAAATGGCCAGAACGCATATGGCAACAAGGATTTTTTCTATTTTTAAGAAAAAACATTTTCGGAAAAATTTGCAAAGGACCAGTGGACCACTTTAGCACTAGGCTGTACAAATCCTTTGAACCTTTTTCACGAACACAACAAGCTCCATTATTGAAGAGTTACTAAGTTGGTATCCTAACAGGAATTCTAGTCATTGACTTACTAAATGACCACAAAAAATCCATAAAACTAGCTAAATATCACTGACTTCTGGATAAAATTCTCCTATGTAATTATAAGACGCACTTGTGAAACTAATCCAATTATGGAAATAACAAGTGATGACTGAATTCTTATACAAATAAGATTTTATGAACACAGTCTTCCAAGTAAAACATACAAGACCATTGGATTTCTCGTAAGATTTTTTAGCATGATAAGATCCAGATCTTCATAAATTCATCAATCAGCAACTCTTAACACTACAAAAACCATCCACTGACAACCAGCAGACAAAACCAGCCACCATGACTTGTTCACATTAATTTGACAGACAACTTTCACATTCTGTCTACTATGTGCATACCTGAGGCTTCCCTGTAACGACAGTAACACAATCTTTACAACCTTGTGCACGCTCATCACCGATGAGCGGTCTAACATGCACTGCAACCTTCACACAACAATCCTCTCCACCGCCACCGCCGCCACCGCCAGTTTCCATATGAAGCAACTAAAGAATAATGAGGAAACGAATTTGAACTCGAGTAAAAACAAAAAGAAGGACAGTTATGTGTATGTCTGCAAAGATCAATCTCAGGTATCGACCGTTCTCATTGTCTGAGAATTCGGACAATTTCAGACAAAGAAAGTGATACGGCAACAAGAAAGAACAACGCGAGACAACAGGACCGAGATAGGAACTGTGAGTTGAGTTTCAGACAATGTGTTGTAGAGAGAGGGACGGAGAGAGGGAGAGTGCGTGCTTAACAAACAAACAAAAGTGTAGAGATTTTAGTGAGAGAGCGAAGGGTAGTTGGGGAATTAGAAGATGGAGAGCGCAGGCAGAGAAGTAGAAACAGTTAACTGCAGGGACAACAACCACTATCATTTTCCTTCGGCTTCACTACACCACAACAGCTTAGACGGTTGTGCTAGTGAAATCAAAACTTTCATGACACTCTTTCCCATTTTGTCCTTCTCTTACACAACAACGGCTCCTCTCACCTCCCTTCCTTCATGGTGTTGTCCTTGTTTTCCGGACAATTATTACGGTTTTACCCTCTCAAGTCGCCGTATAAAATTAATTTCCTTTTTTTCTTTTAATTTTTTTTTTTTTTGTTTTTGATTTCGTGGAGTGCTGTCAGTGCTAACACCCCGTATTATGATGTTTACAAGTCATGATTGTCCCCAGAATATAGTAGAAAAAAAAGATGGCACAGCACATCCACGTGATACGGAATCATATACGATTTGTGTGGAGAACTTCTGGGCACGAGCAGGATCCGTATTCATATACTTAACATTACATGTTAAAGATTAGTTCATGTCTATTAATTCTTTCTTGCATGTGCAATGCACATACGGGTACTTTTCAACTTCGAACTTCAACTAACTAACTTGGATTTGATCTCTAATTCAAGGAGCTAAACGTTAAGTAAAGCTTTTTAAATCAATCAACACTAATTAATCCTGGTTTTGAAAAAAAATTATAATAATAACATCTAATATAATAAGCATTAACTATCGTGACCTACCTTCTCTACATAATTTATAATATTTGTAAACAGTTATAACATAACTTATTAAATAGAAAAAGCAAGTAGGTTGCTGTTGTGGTGGTAAATAAAAACAGGGAAAGGAGCATCAGGAAAATAAGAAAGTGATGGGAGAGGAAGAGAAGTAAAGGGGAGAGACCCACACATTAGACACAGCCAGCTGGTGGTCTCCCATCCTCACATGGTATTTTAGTGTCTATAAACTGAGTGGTCCCAGCTGAAACTCGGTCAGACTTAAACCCGGTCCCATGTTTTACTGATTTTGTAGCACTTCATAAATTCATCTTTGGTATTTCGCAACTTTTCTGGCTATCCTAATAGTCTCACCTCATGCCAATGCCAACCCCAACCCCAACCCCAACTCCAACTCCAACTCCAACTCTAACTCCTACCCGTCTCATTATCTTGTGGTGGATACAAAACCAAAATCATCACCTAACATTTTGATTTCGCTCCTTAGATTTTTAATGATCATTAAGGCCTTTTAGAATCCCTTTTAATTTCTTTCTGTTTGTCACCTTAATTAATTGCAAAGAGAGTGACACCACTTTAATTCCCACCTAAGGATCATTAGTGTCCATATGTACTTAATTCAGTTCTACCCTTTTCATTTCCGATTAAGAGCTAGCCTTTTTCTTTCTTCTCGTGTCAAATGATCAATTATTTGTAAAAGTTAGATGTAGATCAATTATAACGTTTCAATTTCATCTTAATTTAAAAGCTCTATCTATCAAATTAATATGTATATACTCGTTTAATAAAATTTATTTTCTTTCACGTCAACCAACTACAATAGGATGAGTGAGTTATATCTTAAATGAATAAATGTGTGGTAGAATTGGCACCAAAAACTTTGCCAATAACGGAAACTAGCAGAAGTCCTTTTATGGGGCGCGGTCTTTAAAAAGAGCAGCAACCCACTTTCTTCCCATTTTTACGTTAAAAATAGCATGTCCTATGGTAGGCTTGGCTTTGGGCAATGGCAGGCCATGCTTACTCACGATAGTATACCGTATGCCAAGCGCTGGAAGTTGTTGTATTGATGGATCGTTAACAGGGTTAAAGGTAGATAAACCAGAACATCAAAGACAATAAATCCGGGCCAGGAACTTTTTTCCCCATCTTCTACAACGTATCTCTTACATGAAAACGTCACTTATATGGCATGATAGTGATGCCAGGATCACAGGATTGCATTTTAAGCAGGCTTGATTAGTTGAATTGAGCATAATCAAGGGTCAAATCGTTTGATCAATATAGAATTTTTTCTTTTGGAATCCATAGCCAGTGATGCACACAACGACAAAATAAGGTGTTGTTAGAAGGTTGATAAGATTTCCCCACCATATTATGGAGCGTGCCGACCTTTTAAGCGGGCCTGGCCAGCAACATCTTGTCACTGTTTCCATTCTTGTAGGATAACTATCAGGAAGTCTCAGTACTAATTTAGAAAAGAAATAAGTATGAAAATNCTTGAAAATCATTTCCCATTTCTCTCAGCTACTGGTATACAAACGTGGACATTTTCCTAATTAACCCTATGCTAGGATCAACAATAACAAGTAAAAATGGCATTTGGTAAATAGAGAAAGTATTTACCTTTTTTTTTTTTTTTTAACTAATATAACTCCAAAGAAAAAAGCTGCTATCTTGCCTTTTCTTGCTGCGGTAGACTGCAAGTTAAGCAAACTGCTGTATATANCACCGATTTGTTTCTTTCTGCAGTTAGCTAACTGCTTCATTCACAAGAAAGAATGAGGAAAATAGAGAATATGCGAAGATTTTAACCCAAAGTTTCATTTTCCGCAACCTAACTCTCCATTCATTGGATTTTCCAATATCGACCCTTAGCTTGGATGAATCCAAAGCAACCATGACCCCACTTTTAAGTTGCTCAGGATAATGAATTTTGTCGAGTCATTGTAGCTTATATTGCGAAAACTTTACTGTTTCATTTGAGTTTTCAAATTCCCTCTTTTAAAATAGGTATATGTACTTACTGATGATTAAGCACCAGCTTACTCTGATAATATTGCGATGACTAATCAGGCATTTCTCTTTAATTATACTGCAAATGATGGACATCTGACTTAAATTTCTGTTGACTTATAATTTCATTCATAACAGAGACTTCATGAGTTGTTCNTTTTTACAGTAGATGCATGTGGGTACGTTGTACATTTGCAACTTTAGATGTTTATACCTTGGCTCAGAAGCTGAGTTGTTAGAAGCCATTATCGTATCTTTATTCATCCAATACCGCGTTGTACTACCTTATAGAAAAGAGAGAGAATAGCCAAAGTTCTGTTTCCCAACTATGAAGTAAGGAACTCATGTGCATCGATCTAAGATTTGGTGAGGAAACTTTTTTCTCTTTTTTTTTTCTCTATTTATTTTTTATTTTTTTCGTCTCTATGTACTTGTAATTGTAAGAAGAATGATTAAGGGAATTTAGTAGCAATAAGAACTACTTGATATGTAATGGTTGTCTTCTATAACTATATGCTCTTCTATTTGCCTTCTCTCTTATTACTTCTCTAATGGTTACTAATTAGCCAATGGCTTTTTAAAATGCAATTAGTTTTTCTAACTCTTTTTTTTTTTTTTTTTGTCATTTCTTTTCACAATTTGATGAATCAATGAAATCAATGATCAGCTTTTCTTATTAATATATAGAAGATCACTAATCAGCTTTCGGCTTTCCAAATGCCTGCAACCGATTGCTGGAGTTTGAACCCAATGCAGCAGCAGCATCTCATTGGATTACGATCGAGGACCACCACATCACATGATTGGAGAAAATTCAATCCATATTTTAACCAAGGCAGTAGCCTTTTCTTTTTTAGGTTCATTAATCACATTTCAAAGATCAGAAGCTAGCTACAGCTACTTATGCAGAAGTGCTTTTTTTATTCCAGCCTCAATTCTCCTCCCTCAACCTTTTTCCTTATGCTTTTCTACTTATGTGGAGCTTTGCATCACATGCTCCCACCTCCTTTCCATCACAAAATGATTCTCAATCCCTACTTTTTATCTCTTTCTGTCCCCATTCATTCGATCACCATCTAGGCAACTCCTCTTTAATTACTAGAATAATTAACAAAGCTATTAAACTAACTTGGACCATCTTACCGGCCAATCGCATAGTTCTGTTAATCAGTGCACTAATTCTTAAGTACGTTTAAGATTATCTAAGGTTTCATAGAGTGGATATGATTCCAAAAGCATAATTATCACTGTGGCCCTCTTGTCAACCCAAAGCGCATATGCAATCTAATTGTGTTTCTTTTCCTTCTTTTTTCACCATCATAACTTGTCTTGGATATAAACTGCATTGCAGCTAACTGCTAAAGCTAGCTAGCTAGCTAGCTCTCCCTCCCTCCTCTTTTCTTGTGTACAGCATAGCCTTCAAACTTTTGGATTTCGGTGAATGGGGACATAACATGTGCTACATTGCCGGTGTTCATCATGCGCACGCAACAGTGGTAGAGGTCTATCTAATAGTGGGACTAGGATTGGGACATCTTTCTCTCTCGAAATACTTTTTCTGTTGCTGGCTATCACGTCCTTTTGTGTTAATCATTGGTTGTTTGTTGCGAGTTGCAACTGGTCTTTTGTTTGGATTTGGACGTCCAATGCACAAATCCAGGCCCATTTAATTGCCAAAGATAAAAAACAACAGGCCCATATAGGGAAATAAAGTCCCAACTTGCGATTCATCGAGCGAAACATGAAACTAGCAAGCCTTGCAAGAACGAACGGCACTGCATCCAAATCTAACCAAAAGAGGAATACGCTTGTTCGATTTTCTTTATGACGCAATTTGCCTAATCATTGTATATGAAACGAAAACGAAAATCTTTATTTAAATCTTCTTTTATTTATCAACTCCATCAACATTCATTCGCGTATAACTTACCCCTGATCTTATATTTAACAGTAATTCAAATTTTTGCAATTAAATCTTCTTCTTCTTCTTCTTCTTATTTAAATGGACATATTATAAAAAATATATATATTTAAAGTAATTAAGATTTGCAAGATCTAATTCATGTACTAAATACGTCGAATCAACTACTTAAAATAATACTTCGACGAAGAATTAATAGACAAGCTAATGTAACTAAATTAAGTGAAGGAATTAAAATAAAAAATATATTTAATAATTTTTATAAAAGAATAATACCACGTCAATTTTAAAATAATACAAATGGTAGGTGACTAGGTATGGTTTTATTAATTTATTATTCAACGGATGAAGATTTTTTTTTTAAACAAAAAAAAAAAACTAATAATAATATTATTATTATTAACAAAAACTATATCGTGCAGGAACTCAGAAATTCTTTTTAAAAATGAAAATAAAGAGTAATAGGTCGGTGCAGAGACAGACAAAAATAATAATAAAAAATAAAAAAGAGGCCGAAAAGGCCGCGATGATTGCTTTAAAGAAGTCGTGAGAGCTAGATAACGAAAAGACGAGGCATATCTTGCCATCTCGGAGTCGTCGCCACAGTGAAGCTTCCCGGTGGCGTAAGCTTCAACCTCCAAAACTTCTCATCCAAACAAAAACAGAGGTAGATCAAGTGAGCAACCATCATCATGTCGGGTGGCATCGCGCGTGGCCGTCTTACTGAGGAGAGAAAATCCTGGCGCAAGAATCATCCCCATGTATATATATAAATTTTGTTTCATTTTTACTCGTCAACTCTCGCTGTTCTCAGTTTTCACTTATGGAGTGCTATTAATTTCCCTCGTTTTAATTTGCTAAAATGTTTTATTTCCTTTTTTAGGGTTTTGTGGCGAAGCCAGAGACTGCGAAAGATGGGTCCGTGAATTTGATGGTCTGGGAATGTATCATTCCTGGCAAGCCTGGGGTCAGTTTTTCTTTATTTCATTTTATGTCGATTAGAGAAAAGCTGAGATTTTTTTTATGCATTTACTTTTGGGGGAGGCTGATGGTAGGATATAACTGTAAAAGTTTAAACCTTTTGAGTTGTTTTGACTTTAAAACGAAGTTCTTATATGAATTTTGTTGTGTACTTTTGCTGATGAGAGGAATTTGTGTACTTCTGTTTGTAATATATGCATTAAGGCATACTGTTACTGTGTGGAACTATGTTTGCCTTTGTTGTTTCGAGTTATGATGTGCTTGGTTTTGCAGACTGATTGGGAAGGTGGTTTTTTTCCACTTACTCTCCATTTCACTGAAGATTACCCGAGCAAACCCCCAAAATGCAAGTTTCCCCAAGGTTTTTTCCACCCTAATGTCTACCCTTCTGGAACTGTATGCCTTTCAATCCTCAATGAGGACAATGTAAGTTATTTTCGCTTTGTCCTTATTGGCTACTTAGCCAATCATGTTTGATTTGTATCAGCTAACAGTAACATGGTTTTTGCTTGTAGGGGTGGAGACCTGCCATTACTGTGAAGCAGATTTTAGTTGGAATTCAGGATTTGCTGGACCAGCCCAATCCTGCTGATCCTGCACAAACTGACGGCTATCAGCTCTACATCCAGGTCTGTTTCCATATTCCTATAAGATCATATTTGTTTGTCTGCCTACAGTGTCTTCTGTTGTTTTTATATAAGACTCTTTTTGTCCTTAATCAATGTGGCTTTGATATTTGCAGGATCCTACTGAGTACAAGAGAAGGGTGCGACAGCAGGCCAAGCAGTATCCACCGGCAATATAGTGTATGCTTCCTTAACTGGATATGGGTCACTTATTTGTATTTCCCGCATTGTTGTGTCTAACTCTCCTTGCAAGAGTAGAGAAACTTAATTACTAGTGGTCCAGCAGTGGTCCATGTTGAATGGTTTACATGAGTATAATTATTGTCTATTTTAGTTATGAAGGATGCTTTCTGTTAGGTGTCTTGAAAACTTCTGCATGACAATATTGCAACTCTTGAGGGTAATATTTGTGCTGATAGTGTTTAGACTAAGAGTTGGTTTCTAATCAAATATATGATTAAAGATAGATGTACTATGAACAAAAATGTGATTTGATGGCTTTACTTTATTGATTCTCTTTTAAGATTATACATCTTTTTCTGTACACAGGTCTGTCACTTTTTAGTGGCTTACCACTGCTATGTTGTGACAAATGTATATAATTTGTGCCTTTTTGTGTATTTATTTATTTCCCCCCCAACTGGTTACATTTCAGTTGGTTAAAACGGGGAGGCTGCAAATTGCAGTGAAAACTATAAGTTGGTTGAGAAGGTCAAGGTGGATATGAGGAAATACAAGATTTACAAAATGATGGACTCAATGTGTAACTGTGAAAAGATTCCTCTTAGAGGAGGGTGGTGGTCGATGATGACCACCTTTATATGGTTTACCAAGGAAGAAATAGTTCATGGCCCATGCCTGCGACAATGGTGATATGGTGCTTGCTTACATAAATTTCCTTATGTAAGGAGCCTTGACGATGTTATTGTATTATGGTACCTCTGTTTTCTTTCACAAATTAACAAACTGACTTTGAATCCTAAGATATGCTGGCTGGAAAGTAAATGTTTTTGTCTGTCTATACTTGTGTAAGACAATTGGTCTTTTTTGTTTTCCTCCATATTGGCATTGAATCAAATAGTTGATAAGAGTTGATGGGTTTTACAAATGGCAAGTATTTATGAATTTACTGTCATATACTTCCCAGTTCTCAAGTCTTTTTGTACATACTGATATGCTTGATTAGAGCCTTCATGTCACAGTAAGATGTCCATCTCCTTCAAAATCCTACCTTTCCAATTCTCTGAGATGGTTTAATGTCTTCGTCATCTCAATTGATACATCTTCTTTGTTCATGACTGCACACACTGCCATCTTTATCTTGTCTCCGTTTATCCGGGAGAATCCTCTGTTGCCTGTACCTTCCAAATTCTATTGCCTATTAGGATTTCAAAGTTCAGCACTTAAGTTACTGGGTTTTCATTGTATAATTGCTTAGTGAAAAGTGGCCAAATGACCATGGTCATTCCATCAGTCACCCCTTTGAGGACAGAGAGTTTCATCCACAGTGGGTTAAGAAACCTCCAATGTTCTGGTGCTTAAGCATTAGAACCTTTGGTCCCCATCCCCTTCATCATTCCTTGGCAATAGTTGGCTGCTTAATCGTGGTTTCTGTCTTGTAACCATGATTCTTCTTGCGTCCTCGTATTTATTGCTAGTGTTGTAGATATGTCACGATAATGCCAATAAATGAGTGTCCTGATTCTCCCAATTGCACTAGCTGTTCTGTGGTAACTGTCTTTGGAAATATAACTTTTGTTTCAGCTTTATCGACTGTCCTGTTGAAGAGGAATACATATGGCCCAAATGCCATGTCCTCATTTCTTTATCCTTTCTGATCTCATGCGCGATCTTCTAATTGTAAAAGCTGTTAATCAGCAACCCGAAGGTCTTCCACCTCTGCCTAAATTTCATCAAACGAGGCAAGAATACATTCTAGATTTAACGTTTTCTGGCAGTCGTATTCCCGTGAGTCTTACTTACGTCTTCGAGGCCTGGAACAATATAATGCCTGTCTCACATCCAATATCGCTGTGAGACTTGTGAAGGTCAATTCTGTCCATATACCGCCCGGATCTTTATTTGGGTTAGCCTGTTGGAAGTTGTTATAAAAGTACGGCGTTTGAATAGCAAATAACACCATATGCCACCCTAATTAACAAATTTCGTTTCGGTGATCGGTCAAAAGATCGGCAAGATTAATTAGTTACCTTAAGGTAATGTGGGATTGGAAATGAACCAGTTCCTCAAAACTCGTGACTGATCGACCGAACATCAAGGGAATGCTCACTACTCAGCTTTTACTGGTACTTCAAACTTTGCAGTAAAAATGTAGTTGAAAAAAAGAAAAAAGTTTTGATGTTCCACGTATTACCTAATGGCAACGCCAAATGACTGAAAAAACTGGATGTTAATGATGCTTCTGAGCGAAAAAAATAAAAATAGTCAACATTGATATTTTATTGATGTAAAATTGGTGGATGTCAATGCATTGAGCGGTATATGGGGCTAAGGTTGAGGAGTTTGTACCTCTCAGATTTAATTGGTTTATGACTGCTGTCCATTCTTTCGAAAACAATCGTTACTAGTGGAGAAATGTCCATGCGCACGGACAGCAAGTAATTAATTCTTGCATTACCCAACCACTTGTCGCTTCTTTATCGGGCGGACGACTTGACAAAATTGGTATTTGACTTTTTGGCTTATTTTGTTGTGCGCATAGAAAACATTATGTGCGCGCGCATGTGTTTTAATAAGCCATTGTTATATAACCGGCTTCCATATGTGATATTAACCAAAGTGTACAGGCTTGGCTGCCGCTTGTTTAATCTTTTTCTTTCAAAATGGGAAGACGAAAGAAAAGGCTACAATTCACTAACTTCAATAAAATTATCTAGTTTGGGTTTTCTACATGTCCCCCAACATCTTCTTTGGTGGTAGATAACCTCTTTTTTATAGCTAAATATAAACGTCAATATCCATACAAGCTGTCATCACAAAATACAGAAATGCCCACAAATTAGTTTTAAATTTTGCTAGAATAAAAAACAAATCTAGCACTCTCTAACACCCATTTAATTTGCCAAAAAAGCTAAAATAAAAAATCAGCCCAAAGTGATCCAGTCAAAACATCCTCCTTTACGGCAGATGTCTAATTGACACGCTTTTAAATAGACTTGGTATCTTTAATCTTTTGCGTAAGATTGAACCGAACTTCGATAGGCAAGTGGCAATCCATCAGAGCAGTTGATCCAACATTTTTTCCCCTCGTCTGAAAAATAGTAAATACCTAGATCATCCATCTCCTATCCTGTCATCCAGAAAACAAAATCTGTTATGTTCTCCCAGCCCGCAGAATTTGACCAGGATGTTCATGTTCCAAATGATCAACTGTCATTTCTTATCTCTAATGCTTCGATATTATGCCGGTAGGTGTTCATAAACCCTTGTTGCGTGGGACGCCACTACCGATGATGTTACTAGTTATTCTAAGCTTGACTATTCAATAGTTTTCCGTCCTGGTTTTGTCAAGCAAACAATATTGAATATGGAGTTGATGTGCTCCCTCAACCCTTCTTTAATTCTCGTTCAATCATATAATCCCACGACATGGAGGCAACAATCAAATCTTTTATTAGGCATCTTATCTTCACGTTCGACCCGTTCCAACAAATACTTGACACCGCATTCCAAGTTTTTATTTTTTCGTACTTCTCTCATTTTACTTGTCAAACAAGTGCATCCATTGATTTAAAACCTTGCTTAGTGCCTCTTTCACACTAAGCTCAGCATCTTGTCTCTATGCTGTTGGTCAATCCAGAAGACGGCTCTCTTGCTTTATCATGGGATAAAAATTAGGGAAGATAGGATGCATTTGATCACAAGTAGAGAGTATTAACAATCTGAAGAGTGACAAAAAGCATAATAAAGATAAAACAATTGGTCAATTTGAATGAAACGTTGGTATTAAATAAATATGTACAAAGGAATGAATTCTTGTGAAGGCAAAAGTGTACATGGCACCAAGTTAGAGAAGTAAAAATATGTATCCGTAGTCCTCCAACTCTTTGTAAATTCTGATTCTTTTCTCTATATATTTCCAAGATAAAGTTGCTGTCAAGAGTTTAGTGAATTCATATGCAGTAAACCCATGGCACTTGCATAAGAAACAACATGATTCAAAACCGAAAACAAGGACAACTTGGATGGCAGCAAACGGCAACATCTTTTGATGATCCTTTGAACTTGTTGCTACAACACTGTGTTTGGGGATCTTCCAGAACTATCCAAGACAATTTCAAATAAATCAGCCTCAGACTCCTCGTCGAACTCCGATGCTCGATTATGATTGCCTGGGTTGTTTCCGCCTTTTGTTGCGGATCGGTTAAGCCATTGAGAGTCAATTCTTCCCATAGAGAAGAGCTCTTTACTATCCTCATAGCCAAGAGCAGCTGCAGGGGAATTTACCAGAGGGCCAATGAAGCATGGATTTGATGTGCGTTGAGCATTGGCTGGTGCATACGTGAATGCACTTTGTCCAAAGTTAACGAGTAACAGAACATCATCATTTGCTGCAAGAGTTGGATAGAGAGGAGATCCAAATTCCTCAGACTTGCAATGAATGACTTGCACAAGCTCTGAGTCTACTGTGAAAAACACCTTCTTTTGCCTAGGATCAAACCCGCAACCAATCACCTTATCTGTTCTTCCCCATTCTGTTTTTTCCGATTCAAAAACAAGTTTGAGCCCTGAAAAAAGAAAGGGGGGAAACGTGAGTGAACTTGCATAAAAAGAATTCCTTTCCTTTTAATTAATTTATTTAAAACTATTGTGGCCACGATAAAGAATCACTTGAGCGCTAAGAAGGCTGAAGTGAAGTGTTAAAGTATTAGTTGTACAGATAATATAGCATTAGTTTATGTGATCCATCTTCATTTTGGGTCAACTGCTTCATACCTAATTTATGTACATTGCACTACTGAACTTCAAGGATCGCTCAATAATAGGAACTTAGCATTATTTAATAAAAAATATATATTGTTCTTCTAATGCCTAATGCTGTTCTAATTCAATGAAGGACCATTTCATATAGTGGGCCTTTTTCTCATTATCTTTCAGCAATGCTGGAGAACTTTTAGGTGAGAGATTTATTCATTAGTGGGTTGCCACTGCTAATTCAGAGAATAATCTTTGTTTCCACTATTTCAATTATGACTTGATTTCATTAAAATGGTAACTGTAGATATGGGAAAGAAATTTAGAAAAAGAAGATAAAAAGATAAAAGACTTTACCATCAAGATAGACAGAACCATTTGAGTTGAATCCGATTGATCCCTGATAACTTCCAGGAAGTCTCAAAGGAAGAGAGCCGCCGGCAGAGAGTCCCACGGACAACATTACTGCTTCACCTCTGCCATCATCTTTACTGGCAAGCTTCAATTCTTCGATCTTGTTAAGTCTTTGGCTGCTGTGAACATGGATTAAAAATTCTGAATTTGCATGTGCGTTAGAATTTTCTTGGATGAGTTTGGTCTTCTCACCTTCTCCAGCTTTCCCACTTGATTCATGATCATCACGAGAATAAAGAATTGTGATTTCAAAGTAGGCTTCTTGAGGAAAAGCAGAATTGCCCAAAGGAGGCCCTGGCAGAGGTAAAGCCGTTCTGATAACAGAAGCAGCAGACATGGAAGGATTCATTATGTTGACCCTTTTCAACCCCGAATTCAGCCTGATCTTTTGCATGAAATCAGCTGATCCTTGACAGACTTCCCAGCTTATATCTGTTTGTATTTCTCTTCCAAAATCACCAACTGCACACAATCCTAAAAGGCTTGATCGACTGGATGGAGATGACATGTAGTTTGTGAAACCAAATCTAGACCATCCATTTTCAACTGCGTCTGTAACAAGTGCAGGATGATCAGCCCAGTTGAACAAAGGCTTCGCCGAAACCCCACGTCGAAAAACATAATAATTTCCTCTTCTCTTGCTATCCAAATCAAGATGATTATTCAGACTCACTTGGTGCTGGTGAAGTTGTGCGATCCCAGCTTGCAGAGTCTCAGGTCTAGCGTGATTGGCATCAACAAATTCCTTGCGTTGTTTATAGCAACACCATCGCCAAATAAACATGGTCAAAAGGAGGGTGAGAGCCCCTATGGAAACCGCCACCAGCACAACATGTATCCATTCAAGCATCTCTTCTTCTCTTTATTCAAGTATTTTATGTGGGTGGTTTTTGGAGGATTATGTTGTAATAAAGAAAGAGGACATGTAGAAGGAGAAAGAAAATATAAGGAGAATAACAGAGGGCTGGCGTGGACTAAGACTAGTTCAAGAGCATTGTGTGATTAAAAACAGTTAGCGCAGAGATTACATTTCCTGAGGATCTGGCATTTAACGTTTCCTTTAATTTATTTAATTAATTGTAAACCGACAGTGTTTGCTCTTAAAAAAACGCGTTTGTGGATTCATTTTTCATTTTCAAAGCAGAGAAACAGTGACGCATATTAAGTTTTTGTATGTTACTATGCAGACATAAGCACTTCCTCTAGTCTTCTAGAAGGCCACAACCCACAAGACCAAATACTAACTGTCTGACGAATTGGGTTTTGGAAGGAGACAATCAGGCATTGAGGTGAAAAGTTAAAAGTGACATGGATGAACCAAAGGAACATTTTAGTTTCATTGTAGTACGTGTTGGTAGTTTCTTGTCTGATTGATGGTTAATCCTATGTTGCAGCTGAAATTATTGAATTAAACCCACTGTAAAGTCTTGAGTCTCTGATGCAATGAACAAACTCATTTAAGATTAATTTATTTGGCTTCAGCAACTAAACTCACTTGCCTCTCTAAGGAATATTGGAAATTTGTCTCATTTGGGATCAACTCTAGGCTTTCTTAGATCAGCAAAAGGCTAACTACCCCAAGATACATTGGATGGGCAGGGTAGCCGCCTAGTTATTAGTTGGGCCAACCCACCTTGGAGTACATGTGGGTAAAAGCGGATGTGGGGACTTGGATTTGTTTTTGTTTATGTTTGAGGCATCTTGGGTTCTATATTCTATCAGTTTAATGATATTATTCTGATTTATTGTCAATTTATAATTTGTTTTGATTCTTGTTTGTTGATTTCTTTAAAAATTAGTATAAGAATTGATGAATCTGTTCAATTTGTAGGATGGAATAAGTCTGCTCAGTTTTTAGGTGATTTCATAGCCACTGCTGCAAGAAATTAGGAAAGGAGTCAAATCGATGAAAGGTCCCCTTTTGTCAGTATGATTTTGGCAATGGCCCAAACTCAAATAATATAAGCAAAAACTCAACAACAGAAGCCCCACAAAACTTGGTTGCTAAGTTCATTATCAATCTCAGTCATTCCCTAAATCAATTTGAAAACATGAAAGTATCATCAAATTAATTTATTTATAATTATCCTGCTTGGTAAGATGAAAGTGTATAATCATAATTCTTAGGATAATTGCCATAATTCAAGGACACATCATTACAGAGAAACAAGAAAGGTTGAAAAGATATATTTTTGCCAAAACTTAAATTACATTAACAAGATAGATTGGAGTGCCTAAGATAAGATAAATAAAAGAGAAAGATGCCATTCTGTCTTAGCTAAGAAAGTTTGAAAAGGATTCTTGATTTTGCTAAAGTTTGTACTATAAACTATGCTGATTACCCCATGAAATATAATATTCTTCCATTCCAGAAAATTAAAGGAGCAGTTCTGTTGTTAGGAAAATTGTTTTAAAATCAGAAGTAGAACCATTACAAAGCACCACAAAAGAAGATTAGTTAGGAAAGAGGAGATAGAAAAATAGGAGTTACAAAAAGACAATAAAAGACTATGATTGAAGTCAATTAAGAAGTGGTCATGTCCTTCTCTCTTTCCCTCAGGCTGTCACTCACAGTCACAGAGGTCCTTTTTTTTATAAAGGAAAAGAGAAAGTGAAAGAAGAGCAAAAAGAAGATAGCCTGCATGAGGAGGATTATCACCTGCAACTATTATTGTTATTTTCTTTTTTTTGGGCAGAAATTAATGCTAGACAAAACCATTTAAGTAAGAGCTCATTCATCACATTTGTCTCTTCTCTAGTAGACAAGAGTTCTCTCAAGAAATGATTGGCTATAGAGTTGCTTACTTCTATTGGGCAGGATAACATGCGAATTGGGAAAAACAAAATTGACATTTGACATATCACTAGACGTTGCAGTTGCATCACCAGTGAGTATTCGACTCTGAATTCGTATGTGCCAAAGTATATGATCAAGAAGTACAAAAGGAAGTATTTTTCTGAAAACCTTCTTTTTTTTTTTCTTTTTTTTTTTTTTGGTTTCAAAA
>JANKKB010002660.1:36998-83940 GCA_026225775.1 Bursera palmeri
CTTTTTTCTTTTTTTTTTTTTTTTTTGGTTTCAAAAAATAAAAAACATGATAGCAGGTATCATTAATCAAGAACATGTGATGCTCAATGCAATATCTGTAAAAAAGTCCCACACCAGAATTGGAATTATTAGGTCTTAAAGCAATCAAAAACTGGAATTGCAGAAATTATACATACTCAAAAAACTAAAGAAGAATCAATCTTAGCATTATTCACCAACTCAACATTCCCAAATGACATGAGAAAGTTAAGTATTTTTAAGAAGCATTTGCATCTGTCTTGAACATGTCTTGCACACACACCATCCTTCAGTTCACCAGCAAAAGATCAGGAAAAGAATATTTAATCTGAGACTTGAAAAAAATCTGCACCCAAGAAGTCGCTATAGTTTGACATTAACCAAAAGGATACGAAGAAAAAAAGATACATGCAACCTCTTGAATTTAAAACATGCGATAACTCATTTAAAATTTATTGAATGCTTTACTGAAAATTCAAATTTGATGTGTTAAACGTGTAAATAGTTATAGAAAGGAAAGAGAAATTGAGCAAACATGTTCTTGCGAAAATTCATGTTTATGAAAAGTTTAAAAGAGTCAGAACACAAGATACACCAGATATTATTTGATTATTCWATCTCTTTGAATTCACTCAATTGAGATTTCTACAWTGAGGCTTCCCATTTAAGTATTTTTTTTCTCACAACTAACAAGACCCATTAAAACATGAAAACCTCTATAATTGCAATTTTATCGAGTTCAATCAAGCCCGCATGAAAATTCATCAACATTCTATTCAAGAATAATTCTTTTGATAGTTGAGAGAACTTGAAAATTTGCAGTTGAAAGAATTAATTCATAAAGTGACAGCGGCCCATTTATTGTAATTGGGCTTTTTATCAGAAAGCCCAATTCAGTTATCTCAGCAAGCCCAATCCAGCAATCTCGATTGATTTATCCATCCATTAATATCTGCAATCCCATCCGAGCGTCACTGAACAAATGAAAAATGAATAGTTTGAGCGTATGTAACTCTTTCGATACTTTCCCTCTAAAACCCTTAATTCTCAAAACTGGTTTTCATTTCTCTCAATCTCTTCTATTCTCGAATTTTCCCTTCAATTCCAAAAACAAACTCTCTCTTAAACTCAAACCACTCTCATCGCGATGTTGCGTCAAAGCCAGCTCAGCCGGCCACACCGCCGCCTTCGAGATCGACATGGTCAGAAACAAGCAAGGAGTCTACACCCAAAAGCACAACAATAAAGTGGTTGTTCTGTGGGACCTAGACAACAAACCACCGCGCGGCCCGCCTTATGAAGCGGCCATGTCATTGAGACGGGTAGCCGAGAAGTTCGGGGAGGTCATGGACATCTCCGCTTACGCCAACCGCCACGCGTTCATTCACCTCCCTCACTGGGTCGTTGAGGAACGCCGTGAGCGCAAGACTTTAGACATTCTTGAACGCCGAGGCGTCGTCGTTCCGAGCGAACCTTACGTTTGCAGAGTGTGTGGACGCAAATGCAAGACCAATCTTGATATGAAGAAACATTTTAAGCAGTTGCATGAGCGCGAGCGGCAGAAGAAGTTGAACCGGATGAGATCGTTGAAGGGAAAGAAGAGACAGAAATATAAGGAGAGATATATAAGCGGGAATGAGAAGTACAATGAAGCGGCGAGGAATTTGTTGAAGCCTAAAGTTGGTTATGGGTTGGGCTCGGAGTTGAGGAGAGCGGGCGTGTTTGTTAAGACAGTTAAGGACAAGCCGCAAGCGGCTGATTGGGCGTTGAAGAGACAGATGCAGCATTCGATGAGTAGAGGGATTGACTGGATGTTTTTAGTATCTGATGATAAGGATTTTAAGGAGATGTTGAGGAAAGCTAAAGAGGCGAATTTGGGGACGGTTGTGGTGAGTGATTCTGAGAGAGGATTGGGGCAGCATGCTGATTTGTGGGTGCCGTGGACTGGGGTGGAGAATGGGGAGGTGACAGAGAAGGATTTAGTGCCGAAGAGAAGGAATTATGAGACGTTTGAGAGGGATGATAATCAGTTTTTTTCAGTTGGGCATTTTCATGATGCAATTGGTTTTGAGGGTGAGAGGGATATGGATGATGTAGTTAATGAGCTTGTTGGCGCGAGGACTGAGTTTCGTGGTGTGAGGCTTTCAATGTTTTCGGAAGGTGAGGAGGAAGAAGAAGACTGGGTGAGTGAGGAAGTGGATGAAGATTATTTCTTAGTGGATGAGGAAATTGAAGGGGTAGAGGGATATTATTAATATAAGCAATTTAGTTGGGTATAAGAGGCATGTAGTTTTGGGGGAATTTAATCAAGCTTGGTTTGTTGGCAACTTCGACTGGATATGCATTAAGAACGGATCATAGTGAAGTTTTTGTGCACATACATTGTTAATATTTTGTTCTCTTTCTCCAAAAAGCGGGGAATCTGTGACTAAATTTATCCATTTGGCTGTTGAAGTACTTGCACAATCAAATGGTCCTTTTCGCCAACAGACTGTGAAAGTGGATGCTTATGGTCTTCCGATATGCAAAGGGTATATGTCTGCCCCAAATGATCTCAGCATGTTTCTTTTGTTGGTGTATAGTTAAAATAATATCATGTATTAACTTTATTGGTATTTATTAGTGAGAATAGTACAACATTGTGATCCATCACTACCAATTTTTTTCTAGTATCTTCTCAGTTTATACTTCATGTTCATGCTTATTGGTGAAATTACATTTAATGGTACTTGAATAGGACTTTCTTAAACTAGTGCTGAAGGTCGCTGTGCTCTGTAGTCAATTTCAACAACTTTGTCATACACTTGCGTATGAAAGTAAATGGGGTATCTCAATTCTGCATTTGCAAATTTCATCATTCTAGTTTCACTCATAATTTGTGCATTTCCAGGCTGATTGGTTGGGATTTATGTTACTTTGCTTTCTAAGAGCTGTTTGCAATTGTTTTTCTCTACATAATGCTTTTTTGCATTTTCTCTGCTTTGAAAGTTGTGGCTTTTTCTTTCTTAACTTTGTGAAAATAACTTAAAACCATCCTATTTGCCAGCATCGAGGATGATTTTTGGTTTCTCAGGATGAGCGTTGCCTAAATATCGAGTATAGTTAGTGACAAAGATTGAAAGATTAGCAATGCAAATAATTGGAGCTTAGTTCTGGATCCAACTGTCTCTACTTAGTTTTTAAAGGATCTTACTTAGTCATCAAAAATCTGTTCGTAGAGGATTACCATCAACCATGACCACGGGTTCCTAAAGAATCACCATCGACGTTCACCACTGGTCCACTACCGGCTTGAAGAACAGAGGAGTCTAGCATAACCTATTTACATGCGAATTCAATTGATGCATTATCTTTGATGAATTTGGAAGACTGCTGCAGTTCCATGTGCTGTCACCTCTGTGATTTTGCAAGAATGGCTATAGCAACTGAAGGTATTGGAAGTGTAGAATATTAGTGCATGGAGATCACACTTATCAGCGTCCAATGACCTTCCATCATTATTATTGTGATTGGATCTATAATTTTCTTTCACTCATCGTTTCATGAAATCAAACAGAGGAACTGTTTTCTATGCAATTTTGAGTCATCATATAGTTCAAAAGAAAGGAGGTTTCAGCTTCCTCTTAGCATGCAAACTTGTCTTCAAAGAATGTTTCTTCCTTTTTTACACTCAATTTACATTATCATCACATTTTCTTCTCACTGCAATGGTCGGTTGTCTTTTTTTATTAGGAAAAAAAAAAAAGATTTGAAAAAAATCCCAAATCAATATCAATCAAGCTTCCATGATTTTATGACTTGTTGAAGATACGACTGGATTAAATTGATTGTCAATTCTCTACCTTCCTTTGCTTTTTTCCATTATCTGCCATCCATTTCAAAACCCTCTCTTCATTAACAACTGTTTTAGGGTGTGCAAATCTATAATTTCTAGGCTTACTGGTATTCTGGCAAGTTCAATCCTTAAGTAAATAGATGTAAAACTATAGTAATTCCAGTGGCGTAGGGCCAACTACACGTGTTGCATCAATCCCTTAATTCTTGTGAGATCAGATTCCTTTCACCTCTTTCCCTAGTTATCACTGCTAAAATATTTATTTCTGTTGGACTTTGTTAGTTTTTTTATATCTTTTTCAGTTCCAACTAAAATAAATTGTCAGTTTTACTAGTTGTTGCTTGTTAGCTTCTGCTGCAAATGGTCAAACTACCTTGACTAATTTCATTGATTTGTCTTCTGATTGTAGTAGAGAAATAAAAAGTATTTCAATAGTGAAATGTGTGTAGTACTCAATGATAGAATTATAATTGATAGAAGGATGATCTTAGCCTTTACCAATTAGCTCTTTCGATATCCATCATATTGTGAAGCCATTTTCTCCTGTTTGTTGATTTCATGTCATGTCAAAAAGAGAACATAAAAGAAGAAAAAATTATGGGTTAGAGATGTGATATATCTTTTCTAGATTATTCTTTAATTGAAGTGATTTGGCTAGTCCAAATACAATGTCAATAAAAATGCTTCTGATCTTTGAAAAATGGTCGTCGGTATTGATTTTTAAGTGGCAGATTGTTTCTTTAGAAGCATTAGTTTGCAGGAATTCACGGCCCCTGACCAGCAGAGGTCGTTTTCAGCCTAGTGGAGATTAGTTACGGTGAGGTGATATGATTGACAAATTGGAGGTCAGGTTCAATGGTTTGGTGAAGCTATTCCAAATATAGAGTTCTACCACATTATGGTGTAACTGTTGCCATTTTAGTTGAATGCAATCGTCGAAAAAGGTCAAACTTTGAATAGGTGATATCGTTAAATAATGTTTTGGGTTGAAGTATGATGTTATAGGTATTAGGTAGCATTTTATTTTCAAAGTTAACTGTTTTAGGATGTACCAGTCGGAGAGGTGTCAATACTGAGTGTCAAGATTAACTTCCACAATTGTTTGGTTATGTGCATATTATCATATCTGGGTATCTCTCATTCTGGGCCACAAGTATTGTTTCTAAAAATATCGGAGGTTCAGTAAAGGAGTAGCCGAAGCCAACAAGAAGCAAACGGGTATTGCTTCTACGTAGCATAACCAAGTTGAAAGCTAGAATAAGTGTTTTAATTATAGGCAAATTCAGGTTTGAAATATGACGAGCAGTTGAATATGACTATACATCAGATATCTAGGAGACCTATCTTCTCTCATGGAACAACGCTGAGTTGTACGGGAACCTCCTCATAGATTTGTCCCTATTAATAAAATTTGAAGCAGAAGAAGCGAAAGAGACCTGAACACAAACTCTAAAATGGACTAGTATTGTGATTGTTAGGATCACCAGTGCTGTCGACTGAATGTCCAAGTTGGCTAGTTGGGCAAAACCAAAACCCCAGCCCCATGTGGTACATCTCCTAAGCTATTCTTCTAACTCTTTAATGATTATTAGTCGTACTTTTCGGTGAGTAGGGAGCACTGAGCAGCGTGCAGTGGCGTCCTAGTGCTCCACTGTTCATCTCAACTGAATTGTGAAACTACTATTTCCCATATAACTACCACCTTTTATTTTTATATGGTCATAACCGTCTCAAATCCCTTCGTGGCCCAATCACAATGTATTTGGACTCCTTTGTAATTATATATCAGAATATCCATTTAGATAAATTTTATAATAACCAAATTTTGTACATAAACTCTTCTGGATAAGCTGCCGTGAAATGACTTATGAGTAACACGACCATATAAAAATATATATATATATTCTAAAATCTATCCTAATAATGTGATATTTTAAAATCACTTATCAAATCATTTCATCATTCATTTAATGAATATTATATCATTTTGTATTGATATTTTGGATAATATTTTCAAAAAAAAAAAAATCATATTATTTGATTACTTGTTCATTGATACCTAAGATTTTTCATATCTTTAATCAAAAGTTTTTTAAAAAGTTATTGAGTTATCGAAAGTTATATTTTAATTAAAATAGATTAAGATTAAGACTATGTTTGGCTATAATAATCTTAATTATTACTATTTTCAATTTTTGTTAGCGATAAAATAGGAAAAATATTTGGAAAAAAACAATGACGGCAAAGATTGTCGTATAAAGAAAGAAAGATAAGGTCAATATTCAAAGTAACTAATTGGACTTTATATTTTGATGTGAAGACGGTGGAGAATTTGCCTTCAAGGCTTCAAGATTAAGATGTTAAGGTCAATAATCAACATATTAAATTAAAAATATATATAATAATAATGTCAATAATCGAAGTGATTGCTGCCAATACTTATCCCCAACCCACCAGAGATACGACACATATTGAAAGTCATGGGACATGCACTCACAATTGTTGAATTGAAAGTATGCCACTTCAATAAAAAAGTCTACAATTAATTGGATGATTAAGAAAGAAAGAAACCCATAATTATGAAAGCCTTTTAATAAGCTCCAAGTAAACAAGATACTAATTCTACCCTTTACTATTTCCACTACTATCCAACCTTATTGCGTGGACGGAAAGTCACTCTCAACCCCCATCCGTCCCATTCACCACCGACTTCTTTTTCTCTCTCCAAACCTCCCTCCTCTCTCTCTCTCTCATTCTCTCAAATAATTTATCGTTATTTCAGTTTCTCATACCATATTTCTACTGCCAAACTTATCTTAATCTGATTTTATTTGATAAAACATTAATTATACGATTAATAATTAATAAAACAAAATTAATCACAAATCTTTAAAAATATATATATATATATATTGAGATTATTGGAATAGGTTAATCGTGGACGGTTTGCGTACTTGGAAGTGCGACGATCCCCGTTGGCTTTGGGATGCCTACAAGCGGCTACGTGGAGATATGAATAAATATAATGAAGTACAGAAATGCCCTTGCATAGTCAGTTGCTGAAATGTAGTTTTAACTATATATATAGAGCTAAGGTGATGGAGTATGTCGGCCAAATTTGTATTTATCTTCGAGGAAGATCAACGTGGCGGCCGTGCCCATACGACAGACTAGCAGCCAAGTGGGAAACTGATGCTTCTCGCCTCTACCCTTTCTCTCTCTCTCCTTCTCTCTATATATATCTTATGAATTCATCAATATAAAACGTTCATAAGTATAAACAACAAGAATGGCTTCTGGGGCAAATCTTGTTCTTGGATCGATTTCCATCTCCTGCAACAACTCATAGTTTCTGAAGAAAGAACAGGAAATTAAACAGCTTTGATTTCTATATATATCTATATATACATACTTATATAATATATAATTTTTGGTATGATGGAAGGAGAGTGTTGTTCAGCTGCTTCTACGAAGAGCGCGGAGAAGCGCAAGCAAAGACAACATCAACAACAAGAGAAACCATACAAAGGGATAAGGATGAGAAAGTGGGGAAAGTGGGTTGCTGAGATTAGAGAACCCAACAAGAGATCAAGAATCTGGCTTGGTTCTTACACGACACCTATAGCGGCTGCACGGGCGTACGACACGGCTGTGTTCTATCTTCGTGGCCCTTCTGCTCGTCTTAACTTCCCGGAATTGATTTTCCAGGATGGTGACCTTGGAGACATGTCTGCAGCGTCAATTCGGAAGAAAGCAACAGAAGTCGGAGCTAGGGTGGACGCGCTACAAGCGACTCTTCAAGCATCCGAATCAGAATCAAATTCTAGTCGCTTATCACAGAAGCCTGATTTAAACAAGTATCCGAACCCAGAAAGCTCCGATGAAGATTAAAAGATATATATAGACAACTCACTTACTCATGTTCATGGTCATCAGTTAAATTTTATCTTTATTATATATTAGTTATAATTTCTCACTTGAAACGGAATCACAAGGATTCTGTTTGATAGGTGAAGCTGCTTCAAGCCTTCAATCTGCAATTTCTCGGTTGTAACATGATAGATTCTAAACGAGGATAGTTAGTGAATTAGTTAGTCATTCATCAGCTTCTTAATCAAAATTAGATGATTGATTGTTAGTTTTTTGTTTTTTGTTTTTTTGTTTTGTTTTTTTTTGCTATATATAATTTTATTAATTGATGTAAATAGAATAGTATTAAGAGATGAAGAAGAATGAGTATGAGGCATGGCGTGGTTTGTCATAATCTTGTTGTGGGTTGAGTTGAGTTGCCAAAGAAAAAAAGAAAGCAGATAAGAAGATAAGGGTGGGAAGAGTGGGCACCTAGTACCATGGATTATGAGTTATGACGTGCCTGTGGACACCACACAGCACAACCCAACCCCATATACGAATACGATCGACGTAGCGAATAGCAATAACAATAGCTAGCTGCAGTGGTTTGTGTAGAGATATATGAGAAAGTGGTGTGGTCCTCAATCAGGGAGGTTGTCACCGTCATATGGAGTGGAGATGGTGGAAGCTTACGTGAAAGGTCGTTCACTCACTGGAGGTTGATGGGTGATCGAATGTGGGCGGTGAGTGGGTTTTCTGTTTCTTCTTTTATATTTGTTTTATTCAATCATACTTGAGGCTTTCTTGCCTGCCTTGGCTACTTATCTATTAGTTTTGTTGTCAAAATGTTTAAACATAAAGGCCTCGCCTGTGATCTGTATGGGGACCCAATTCTATCATGTTAGACTGTTAACTGTTTTATATTGTATATATTGATCTTCTTTTTTATTATTGGATTTAATTTTTTATTTAATATTATATAATTTTTTTTAATTTAATAGTGAAAATAATTACTGAGTCAGTATTTTAATTTTTTTTAATCCGTATATTATAGTAAATCAAATAATAGAAAATTAAATAAAAACAATTAAATATTTTACTTAACTACGGCCGGTTGCTTTTTATATTGGTAATTTGTAGCAAAAATCTGCTGCCCAACTGTACTCCAATCAAACTTGGACTTTCGTATCTTACAATTTAGGAATATTACTAACTTTTTTTTATATGTCTGCCTTTTCTTTTGAAATAATTTAATGTTGATAGGTTTTATATTATATATTATACGTGTCGAATTATTATTTTTTCCTTTATGAACAACAATTGATATAAAATACTATTTTTCATAGTTAATTAGACGTGCAAAGCCTCTCCCTTCCGAGAGAAACTGGTCGGTCATTTTCAACATTATGAAGATGCCGATAAGTTAGATATGCCGCAAAATATGCCACCCACATGGAGAAAATTCTTTCTTCTGTAATACTCAAATATTTGTTGACGGTGCCGCCTTGATTGATAGCATTAATTTTTTCTTAATCAAATAATAGTTACTTAAATCGTTAAAAGATTTCGTTTCGGTCTCCCGCATTCATTACCTTAAAATCGAATCTATTTGTTATATGTAATGTTTGATATATATAAATTCTAGATATGAACAAACCAAATACATAAAAGGTTGTGGACTAAAGTGTTTCACTGTCATAAATGTTCATTTATTTTATTTTTAAAAAATAAATGAAAGGGGACTGTTGCATATTTGCATGCAATCAATGTCCTCTTTAAAGGATTAGGTAGCCTGTACATACATAAAATAAAAATAAGAAATCATCAATTCAATATGCATTTACAAATAAATGAAGTCGAGAAAGTCTGGAAATTTATTGGTTAAAATGGTTGTTTGTCGTGTGATTAATTAAACATGGAGTAAATCAAACTCGAAGGACGGCAAGTCATAAAGCAGTGGCCACACAAATTAAAGATTTAATTTGCAGGAAAGACGTGTCCAATGACGTTAGAAAAGTTTATGCATACGATATTTCCAAAGCATTAACGTACTGAAAATGTATGATTAAACCCAAAGAAAATTAAATTATTTTCAACCACATAAAGTTATTTTTCACTGAAAGTCATTGCCACTTGCCTCGAACGTTAAACACGTACTACTTCTTCTGGGCCACACCACACTGACACAGACCGAGATCTGGTTCTGGTTCTGGTTCTGGTTCTGGAAGAAACTTAAAAGTAAAATTTGACAACCCATGAAGTTGAACTTCAGTTGCAGCTGCACTTGCACTTCTACCTCTTCGTCTTTTTCATGCCACCACTCACTCGTAGTGACGTGTGGGCCGTGTGGCTAATATTTATTCTTACTTAAAACAATTTATAATTGATATATATAAGCAACCTCCTGTTTGTCACCGTCCACAGTCTCTGACTGAATAGTAATGATACAGAAGAAAATTTATATAAACATGAAAGTTTTAAAGATGTATAATTTTAACCAGGTTGAGACAAAGCCAACTCGATTAAAATGCTATACTCACGTCTATATCTCCATTACAACACTACTTTAATGCCAGTCAAATTTATTAAATCTGCAGAGATGAGATGTTGAGGACACAGGTTGTGCATATGTTACGTGCCGAACAATTCTCACAATTAACTATCTCCAGTTGTCGGTTCGTGGCATACGTGTCGCTATGCCTCTTCATTCCTGTTAAACAGTTTGGGATAATTTGGTTCTCTATTTATTTTATTTTATTTTATTAAAAAAAAAAAGAGTTTTCTGCGGTTATTTGGTGATACATATATGAGAGCGTTGATGTTGAGAATTTGTGTAATTTAGAAGCAATGCATTCGGCCTTCATTCTTCAAATAATTGGCCCTAAATGATTGCGCAATCATCCACAGGCTTTGGCATTAGAATTGTGTATTCCATCAGCACAATCGTGGCGGGGATATGACAAATGTCTCATTTTCGTTCGTGGGAAGGAACTGTTGGAGGCCTGTGTTGACCTCATATTCTACGGTGAAGCCACTCATAACAGAGACAAGGCAAGACAAGGTCTGACAAAACGACAGAATAGATATATATAGATATATAAATACTCTTGTAACTATATGCAGGCTGTTTATTATAATAAACTGGTAAGCTCTCTTATTGTTGTCGTGAGAAGAGGAAAAGTAATTGAGTGGGCTATAAAGCTGATTGGGCTCAACTGAATATGGGCTATTCGAACCTAACCACTCATGAGTCCAACAGTAGAGATAAATCAATGTCACCTAACCCAGTGTATTGACACTCGATCCTTCTTGTTCAATCAAACGCTTTTGAAAGCTTTAAATCGAAAGAAATATAAGATTAGAATAAGGTCAGAATCCCACGTAGGCTAATTATTATCTTGGTATTTAGCTATATAATAATACTTCCTTCTCCAGTACTCTTCAAAACCTTCTTTATATACATATATATAGCTTTGAACTTTATATGTATAACCGCCTATTGCTTCTTCACCTTTATATATTGTAGAGCTCTCAAACTGCAACATAATCCTCTCTTTTTGGCTATGCTTATCAGCTTTCATTCCTACACAACAACACCCAAAGTTGTTCCTGTAGTTGAGTATTTGATTAGATGTGCATAAAGTTGACTGCACTGGCCAACGAAGTAGTTGACTACGCTTCAACTTTTTTCTCTAAGAGAGCTTTTGGCTACATGAATCCAATTTTATTAATTAATAATGAACAGGGGTCATCACATGAGTGGGGCCACCATTTCCATTTCGTTTTTTAATACTTAAAAGAAGCTCAAAGCACAAAACCAAAACTTAATTTCACTCAATCAAGTAATTTGATAAAATTAGACTCCTAAAGGCACATATTAATTCCCTGAAAATTGTATATTTTAATCATAAAAATCTTTATATTATCTTAAAAATTATGTTAAACTAATTATTTTATTGAATTTAATGAGTTTTATAATGAAAAACACAATTTCTTGGATATTGTAATAATTTTTGAATTGAAATACCCAAATTTCTATACGTAAGACTGCGTTAAAATTCAACCCGTTACTTTCTTTCCTACAAAATCTTACAAAATAATTAATGAATCGGTAAAATCATAAAAAACTAAGTCCTAAGTACTTGAATTCTCTGTCATTTCTTGGAATCATTTTCACAAAGTTTTGGGATGCTTAAGAATTAATTAATCTTGGACTTAATTTAATCAAGATTGATTTATATATCATTATGAATTCAAGTTCCCCGCCCACCGTGATGCACATCTCACACAGACGCATTTTAAAATATGCCTCAGGCTATAACACTATACAGAAATCTTAACACTCTGGAACTTTGATGTAAGATTTTAACTTTTTCTAGCTAGCACAACATGAACCTGTAATGTAAATGCATGCGCATCGATCATGGTTATTGCACAGCCATAACTATAAGAGTATATAAAGGGAAAGAAAGAAATTGTTGTAAAATGTTGAATAGAAACATTGATATTAGTGAAAAATTGTCTCCAGTGTTATGATATGGATGATCTTCAGCTAAGCTAGTTTCACAAATTCCCCAAGTGAAATAAAAGAACAGCAAATGAAAAAGAAGGTTGTGGAGGTGTTAAATACGAAGAACAGTGTACATTGTTACACCAGCTGAATTCCACTAACAGAGCAATAGAGAGAGAAATCAAGTGATATGTTTTGGCGGGAAGCAGGATGGTGGTAAAATAAGATGAAGATTCATGTGGGATACAAATGAACGTGGGCATATTTTGGCGCTGGAATCGATGAAATTGGTGCACTACATAAAAAGATGGCAAATGCAATTTCTAATGAGAAGAAGAAGAAGACGATAAAGAGACGTTTAGACTTTTTGTAAGAGGAGTCAAGATATGATTTAACTCTTCGAGTTTGTGCAAACACCACAAAAGAGAGAGGGGTTAAAAGGTGGGGAGAGAAGAAAAACGAAGAAAAAGTTAAATAAAGGTAAAGTAAGGAATAAAACAAAGAAATAGTGGTGTGGGTGAGGATCTTTCAGTGCCATCAATTCAATTAATTGTGTTTGGACTGTCATCCATTTACTCTAGAACAAAATCCCTTTCCCTGCACATTTGCAGCCACTTTTGCTTACACGACGTGACAATTTTCTCGCCTTGCGATCATGCTCTCCATCTATTCCTTTTTGTTTCTCGAGAGAAAAGGAAAAAAGAGGATTTAAAAGCAAAGAGAATTACACTGTTGAACATAAAGTCATGAGCTAAGTATATATAAAGATGCCCCATCTAAATCTAGTTGGGAATATATTTCAATCAAAACAATGATGCCTACCCGCGTTCACGATCACTTTATTTGGCATGATTCATTCAAGCCTCAGTAACATTACCGCAACAATCCCTTTCTATCAATTCCCAAACTAAAAAGGTTTCCGAGCAAAACCTAAACTAGAGTATAGAAATATAAAGTCATTAGCAAAAGTAGATGAAGATGACACCCTTCTCCATCTATCTATACATGTGCTACCTGTTGTTTCTTATTTCTTGTGGGGGAGTGGTGACCTTTCCGTAACCCCATGTCATGTCTATCCTCCTACCAAATAACATGTTTGCTAGACCATGGTCCGACCCTCTCTCTCTCTCTCTCTCTCTCTCTCTCTCTCTATATATATATATATATGAAGTTCAAGACATGAAAAATGATCCTCATCATTTTCTTCATTTTATAAATTTGTTAGGTTTGTGAATGCTGGGATCATTCAACTCCTTTATTATTGTTTCCGATGATTTTTTTTATTGCAAAACCACGGCAAGAACTAAAGAGATTTAACCTATTGTGAAGAGTGGATTCTGATAAAATTATTCAAGCTATATATATGAAGCTCCAAGGAAGACTAATAGCGACTTCTTGATTAATTAGGTCCCGGTTGGCGCTTGCTATCCCACCTCTACCCCCTTAAAGAAATTTAAAGAAGATAATATCCTGATAATAATGGCCAGACAATTCGAATATAGGAAGGGCAATTATTTTCAAGATGGCACAAATCGGTGTCAAAGCAGGGAACATGTTGTGTGTGTTGTTAAACAGAATCATTGAAATAGAAATGCTTGAGAAAACCAAGAAATTTTCTTTGGATCAATCATGGATACGAAATGCCAAGGACAAAGCGAATTTCATAGTCGGAATTAAAAGTATTTATTAACTAATTACATATAAAACTTGGGATGGATGGATGGATGGATGGATGGATCAAAGTAAGATAATTAAGAATTAGATAATGCAGCGGGGAATCGTTAATCTTGACGTTGAACATACAAATTAATCCGGGTGTGACTTGTGAGGTGGATTTTAAATAGTAGTGTTAAGGTTAGAAAAGGGCGATGTCGTTTTGGTGATGTACAAGTATAATAATGGTAGGTTTTGATGGAGTGGTGGTGTGGTCCATAGACACGTGCAAATGATGGCATTGTCTTCCTTAATGATGGATTCCCACCGCTTCTTCCACTGTGTGGGTTCCACTCCTATCATATCAAACAATTGCAATCCGACTCTTCACCAAAGTCCCCTTTATCTTTGACCGAAACAAACAAAATTTTAAACCAACGCCAACCCTTTCCCTTTCTTGTTTATTATTTCTACAAGTGTCCCACTCCCACTTCTACTCAGTCAGAGTTTCACCATTCTCTTTTCCTACCCACCTAACGTGGCACTTGATGATCGGCCATTCATCCATTCACTCTGTTCAACTAATTCAGTCTCTTCATTGCTCTTCAGTGGCTGTGATCCAATCTCAAATTCCCACCTGAATGGCAGCTGCTTTTGTTGAATCGCACCAGGACCCACTTAACAATTTTACCAATCAACAACCTTCCTTAATTAACCAACCACATCTTTTTATTATATATTATAATTAATATTACCACAATAATTACCTTGATTTTTTACTCATATCATAAAATGTAGCCATCCATGGACCATCCATCTCTCGTGGATCCCTATATCTGGTGCTCGATTGCGTTTCTTTTGCTCTGTTGTTATTATTGCTCGAGAAAGTACTATTTCTCAAGTTAATTAATCTTAATTAGCTGTTTCTAGCTGCTTTTCAAGTGTAGCTGTCCACGTAATTAAAGCAATCTGCATGATTACAGAAATTTCTGCAAATCAATTAATTTTAATTAGGTTAGGTAGACTCTCTAATTTTCTAGAGAAGAGATTAATGTTTTGATTTTTGTTTAATAAAATTTTTGGTCGTGATTGAAGGGATATGGTGAGCAATCAGTTGTGGGATCAGCTTACGTGAGGCCAAAACCATGGATTCAAGCACATAATCTAAGATGTCAAAGTTGATATCATTATCCCACGCATTGTCGTCAAGCTAGAATGACACCTGGCCAATAGGATTTGAACTTGGGGAGCTCACTTTTTCCAAATTATCTTTTCTCTTTCAGGGGTAATACCTACTAATTAATAGACACTGCTTTAATCTATGCAGGTGACTTCCTTGTATATACTATTTGAATTACCTTTTTTTCTAAATAAAAATTGAACTTGCCTGAATTTTCAAAGATCTTTTAATACAGTAAATTTTAATAAAATTATACGATATAAATTTATATAATTCATAATCAAATCCATGATATCCATGAAATTTGATCACATGAAAATAGATAACAGATAATCAGAAGACAATCTATATTTGTAACCCTCCGGTAAAGCTAATAGAGTAAATGCGCAGCAGCCAAACACTGTTTAACTGGTAATAAATGCCGCTATTACAAAGGAACAAATCAATTTCAGGCCGTAACACAATAGCCAGCGGGCGAACTTCTTTTTAAAATTTCTAAAGAACAATGATTAAAGCATGCAGTAGATTCGTCGAATGAGACAATTCTCGTACAAGAAAAGGTTAAAAGATAAGGTAAAGAATGAGTCCAAGTGAGTCCAACTGAGATATGGTAAATCCATGCAAGAAGAGTTTAGACTGAGCTGTTCAGCAAACCATCGTCATCAGCGTCCAAATATTACGCAAACTTTGTCATCAATGTCAAGATCCTCATTCTGCTGCATTACCAGTCTATGGTCGGAATAGAAGGAGAAAAAGTCACATCAAGCCAGCAACGAAATCTTTTAGGGCTTGAATAACTTCTTACTGTCCGATCGCGATGTAGAATTTTGATTATCAGATTCAGATGCATGGAAGTTGCATTATAGCGGTGGCTGTTAGAATTTTCTGTTCATTCACATTTAGAATGTTTATCATCGCCATTTTACGAGGAATAGTAGCCTGCATAAGTCAAGTTTCTTTCTAAGAAAAAAAAAATGATTTTATTTTCTTCCTCCTTCTAGAAATAAATTGATCAAAAAAAAAAAATAAAATAAAAATTGGGTCAGAACACCAATTGCACATTTATCACGAGAACAAAGTGGAGAAAACAATGCCGTCTGATTTCAGACAAGAACGCGCTTCGATCTCTCTATTATCCAAGGAGTAGGAGACGACGCATTGGACAAGTAATGTCAAATGATTAATTACTAAATGCCGTAAACAATGTGCCCATTGGTTCATCACCAGGAAGCTAACCGTGGGTTATGAGAAGAAGTAATTTTTTACGGTTAGCAGATTGAAGTGTCAGTTCATAATTGCATGATTGTACACATGTTTCCTTTTATGTCTCACTTAATATGCTCAGTCACACGTGCTATGCTGCAATCACTCCCAAGGGGTCTGTGATTGCGGTCATCAGGGCCTCACTATCATTCCAGTTTTGTTCAAAACTCATCATAGATGTAAACTGGAACATAGAATGATGATGACTTAGCCGATAGCCGACGTAAAATACGTATGCATTGTTTGATGTATAGATGTATGGATGATGCATGCTAGGTACAAGAACCAAGATATAAAAAAATGGAGTGGAAAAAAAAGGTGGGGTTAGGTAATATTTTAGTATAGGAAATTGGAGCAACAGTTTCCAAAGAGATGTGTGGATATGGCATGCACTGAAGTAGATATTGTAACGTGAGTTAGTTTTTTCAACATTCTCTACCACTTAAAGACGACGGCATTCACTTGTTTCTCTCACTCACTCGTCACAATTAATATCCGTATCTTGAAAAGCAAACTGAGTTCCATTTTCAAGTTTTGGGATTGGAGGAATCTTTTCTCATTCCTCTCCCTCCTCTCACTTTATGGAAAGAAAAGTTTGAGAGAGAGCACCGAAAAGCATAGACACCTTATCATGAAAGCAAGAAAAAAACGACCGATTCGACGGGCCAACCCACACGCATATACTCAACTCACACTCACACACCCAAACCCACACGCTCATACGAAATTATCAAATTATTTCTCTCTGTGTTTCCTCTATTTCCTTCCTTTATTCATCACTCTCTCTCTTTACGTGTCTCTTTTGTTTTTCTCTTTTATCATTTAAAGTTAATATGGAAAACCCAAGTCAACCTCACCTCATCATTTGGTCCTGGTTCTTCTAAGCACCACCTCATAACCACTTTCTTTGCTTTAACTCTCATTCATTTTCCTATATATTCATTACTCTCTTTCATTCAGTCCTCCACCATGGGAAGCATGAAGGTGCATCAGTTGGCACGTGGATTCTGGGAGCACGAACCTTCCCTCACGCTTGGTTGCAAGCGCTTACGCCCTCTAGCTCCCAAACTGGCCAACACAGACACCGTCACTTCTTTCGATCTCAAGAGCTTCATTAGACCAGAAAGTGGTCCTAGAACCCTTGGATCTTCTGACGAGAAGAGAAATTCCCCTCAGGTGATTATATATTCTTAACCATACGTCTCTTTCTCCATCTTCCATACATTATCTCATTCTGTCATCGACTCAAAATATTAGCTCAAACATGTAACTACAACTAAAACTTATACTTAATGATATAGATAGATACTGTACGTGAGTATATGACAACAAAACAGAAGAACCAAAAAAAGATAAAAAGATGAGAATTACGGTAGAGAAGAGGAAATCTAGCCTTAAACTGAATATGCTGAAAAAAACTGATGCAGGTGGAAACGCACCCAGGAGGGACACGGTGGAATCCAACGCAAGAACAGATTAGAATACTGGAGATGTTGTACAGGGGAGGAATGCGAACTCCGAATGCACAGCAAATAGAACAAATCACAGCACAGTTAGGGAAGTATGGGAAGATAGAAGGAAAGAATGTATTTTACTGGTTTCAAAACCACAAAGCCCGCGAGAGACAAAAGCAGAAGCGCAATAGTCTTGGTCTTAGCCATTGTCCGAGAACCCCGTCAGCTTCCAGCTTTAACACTATATCTTTGGACTCCAGGGTATGTGGATGTCCCATTTACATAATTATAGCTAGCTAGTTACTTCATTAATTTGATTGAAAATATATCTGAAAAAAGTATTTATTTATGTATTTGCAGGGAAATCAAGTAGTAGCAGAGAGAGTGGAGGATAGTCCATACAAGAGGAAGTGCAGGAGCTGGACCTTTGAATGTTTGGAAGAAGATAGCAGATCATGTAAAGAGGAAGAAGGAGATAGAACTCTGGAGCTCTTCCCGTTGCATCCGGAAGGCAGATGAAGGGATTGAATTAAGAAAAATTTCATTGAACTTTTTTTCCAATATTTTGTGATCTACTTTGATGTGCTTTTCTTTCTTTGTTTCGGGAAAGAAGAAAGACAAGTTGTCTCTTTGTACTATCTACTGATGTATTATTCCTGACTTAGAACCAAAGCGGTTTGTCACTCTCTATTCCATCTCTATCTATCTATCTCTGGTGGTGTGAAAATACTAATGTGATCCTTTTGACTACAGCGAAACTTAATGAAATGGAGCTAGCTTTTAGGTTGAAAGCAGTAACCTATGGACACTGAAGTCCACGCACCTACTTCTTCTCCTTAAGCCTACTCTTTCATATTTTAATTTCAAATGGGAAAAGAGATGTGCCCTCTTTTTCTCAAAGTATAATATATTGCTCTTCTTGGAAGACTTTCATAAAGTAGCGTATCAACTATTAGGAGACATGCAATTTCTTTTTCTCCTCTTTGGGATTGACATGCAATTTTTTTTAATGGAAAAACAATCTATGATCGATAGTGCATGCCCCTAGCTGTCTAGTGTTCTGTGGGTCCGTCCATTGATCATCACTTGCTCCATTAACGTTTAGGAGGGAAGGATACATCAGTTCGTTTGAAATTTGTAATGATGATAGGCTGGAATATCTGATTTCCTGCATGAATTGATACTAGAGTAATTTAATATGTTTATAGCTCATAATTGGATTTTGATCATGCACACTGCAATAATACCAATCTATAACTACTCATCATCCACTCTCTTTCTCTTTCCAACTAACCCTTCAACACCATATAATTAACGACAAAAGTTACTGATGAGAAGAATAACTAGTGATTAATTGTTAATCATATTTTCATTTCCTCCTGTACAATAGAAGAATAACTTGATTGGTCTTGAAAGCCAATTATCCACAAACAGCTCCAGTGGTACTATTTATCTCTTAACTAAGATTCTTCGCTAATGCCTTAAATAAGATATATAAATGTTACAATGGAAAATTTAATCTACAAAACAGTTGTTGGCGGCATATATCCAAAGATGGGGGCTAGCCTTGTTACCTTCTATGTAATTGAGTTATCAAATATTCCTGATATAATCTCCCAGTTGTTTCCAGGTAAATTCATGTTTTATTTATTCGAAGATATTAGGATTCGGTCAGTAATTATAAAAAACTTGACTAGTTTCTCAGTCCTCATAAAACTTGAAGGACTGCTTCATGTGCTCTACGCCTGATTGATTTTGCGTACTATTCTCCAAAGCTTTCGCACCTTTCTAGCTTAAATAATTGGGGTAAATACATAGACACCNCTCGAGGTTTGGTCTAAGTAACAATCTCACCCCCGTTATCAATAAAGTAATATAAACACCCCGTAATTGAAAAACATGGGGTCTTGACACATAAAAATAGGGGTCTTAATATTATTTAAAATATCAAAATAGGAGTCTTTACTTTATAAATAATAGGGATGAGTTTGTTATTTAGATAAAACCTTGGGGATATTTATGTATTTATCCCTTAAATAATTGCGAGAAATATATACTCCAAACTCCAAAGGGACATCCCTTACGAGGACTGAGGACGGACAGACAAAAGAGCATATGAAGCAGCGTTCAAGGTGCGCAATCATAGAGAAGTGTTTCCTCTCACTCTAACAGTACGAACTCAAAATGTAATATACGTGTGTCTACGAAGTCACCTTATAAATGGGACAAANCGGTGGCCGCGGGGGGTTGGAGGGCTGCGTTCCTAGGATTAAAATAAAAGAAATAATAATAATTAAAAAAAATGGGCAGAATTGATTGAGTATTTGAAAACTTTGTCGGCCCATTAAGCAAATCCAACTATCTTCAGGCTCATGGATTAAGGCTACATGTGGCTTTCATTTACAGTTTAACCTATATTGACCACCCAAAAAGAAGGACGAATCCTCTCCAAGGCAATTGCTTTACCTTCTGTGAGGCCCATTAGCTGGAGCAACGAGCAAGTCTTTCACTCTTTCATTTCATTGACCGCTTCTCTTCGGTTTTCCTAATGATTAATTGTTGTCACATTGGGTATTTATTTATTATTGAGAAGACCATTTTAATTTATATATTGGTTATAATTAAGTTGTAGAAAAAACGTAATCTATAACTTAATTATGTTTATAGTCTAATCACAAACAAGTATGATATTAATGGAGGAAAAAAAGGCAGGAAAGTTCGTAGAAGGTGGTAATGCTGAGATGGTGAGACGTGCCGTTAAACGTTAGTAACCCTCACGTAATACCCGATTACCTTTAAAACTTGGACCGGCCTTGTAATTTTGCCAGGTGTCAATCAATAGAGGATCAGACGGTCCGCGTTTGTTTTGATAATCAAACTAGGGTTTCTTCTAGTAACTTCACTATATAATGCACACAGTCAACACTCAGCCGGTGCGGTGCAGTTCGTTCTGCCCTCCCACACAAAAACCTCAAAAAAAATTTCTATTTCTTTCTCCGTCGCGGGTCCGTGCGGATCTCCGACGAACTTTATCCCCGATATATCCCTCCCTCTCCTCTCGTATCCTCTAAATTCTTAAAAAAAATCAAAACAAAAGAAATACACTTTTCAGAATTCTCAGTTTAGGGTTTTTTTCTCCTCTAATATTCCTTCTTAGAATTATCTTCTGGTTATATCTCTAGGTTTTTGCTTGAGAAGTATCAAGAGGAGGGGGAAACAGAAAAAAAGAGAAAAAGCCAAAAAGAAAAAAAAGAAGAATCTAGAAGTCGTGGTTATGGCGCAGATTCAGGTGCAGCATCAGGCACAGATGTCAGGGCCAAATGGAGTGGCAACTGCTGCGGCTGGAAACCAGTTTATGACCACGTCGCTCTATGTCGGCGATCTTGATTTCAATGTAACCGATTCGCAGCTCTACGATCTGTTTAACCAGGTCGGCCAAGTCGTTTCGGTCAGGGTCTGTCGAGACCTTAGCACCAGGCGCTCACTTGGCTATGGTTACGTCAACTATAGCAACCCCACCGATGGTTAGTATTAACAGATTTAGCGATTCGTACAATTGGATCGGTTTATTGTATTTTTTATAGTCTAATTACTGATTAGGGTTTGTAAAATGGGGATTTTTTGCCAATTATCAGTTCCATTCAATCTGTAGATTAGGGCGATGTTGAGTTTCCGTTAGCTATTCTTTCCATTGGCAAATTAGTGATTGATTTATAAATATTTCAATACTTGTTATTTGGAAAATAGGAATAAGGGGACATTTTCTTATATTAAGTAGCAGTAAAAGCAATTACTTTGGTTTTGGTTTCTTGTTATAGAACCCATGTTGGCGTAAGTTACTAAATTTTCTTCAAAATCAATTATTTGAATATAAAAATGAAGGAATGCCAAAACGTTCTTGTGGACTTATTGTAAATAAATCGTGGGATTAATTAATTTTATGTTGGTTAAGTTTTCTAATACAAAATGCAACTTGTTTCTTTGCTGGTTTCTCTTTTGTTGTTGATTCATGTTTTTGTTATTTACAGCGGCAAGGGCACTGGATATGTTGAACTTCACTCCACTCAATAACAAGCCAATTAGGATAATGTATTCTCATCGGGATCCTACTATTCGTAAGAGTGGTACTGGCAACATATTTATTAAGGTATTTTTATTTTCATTTCCAATGTGTTACGTTTCTAGTAATACGCTTTGTGTTTACTGGTATTTATTTTATTCTATTTTTGAGTGCAGAATCTGGACAAGAATATTGACCATAAAGCTTTACACGATACTTTTTCTGCATTTGGAAACATTCTTTCTTGCAAGATAGCTATCGATGCTTCTGGCCAGTCCAAAGGCTATGGTTTTGTTCAATTTGACAGTGAAGAAGCTGCTCAGAGTGCTATTGATAAGCTAAATGGCATGCTTATCAATGATAAACAAGTTTATGTTGGACGCTTTCTTCGTAAACAGGAAAGGGAAGGTACTCTGAATAAGGCAAAATTCAATAATGTCTTTGTCAAAAATCTTTCTGAATCAACAACCGATGAAGACCTGAAGAAAGTTTTTGGTGAATATGGGCCAATTACTAGTGCTGTAGTGATGAGGGATGGAGATGGAAAATCCAAGTGTTTTGGATTTGTCAATTTTGAGAATGCGGATGATGCTGCTCAGGCTGTTGATGCACTTAATGGAATGAAATTTGAGGACAAAGAGTGGTATGTAGGAAAAGCTCAGAAGAAATCTGAAAGGGAGCTTGAGCTGAAGGGGCGATTTGAGCAAACCATTAAGGAGACTGTAGACAAATTTCAAGGGTTGAATTTATATATTAAGAATTTGGATGATGGTATTGATGATGAAAAACTTAAGGAATTATTCACAGATTTTGGGACTATTACTTCATGCAAGGTTTGTGATTATGCTCTTTTAGTTTTAAAAGTCAGCAGTACTCTGTTCCTCTTTGTGGGTATGCTATAATGCATTCCTTTTCTATCTTTTACAGGTTATGCGAGATCCTAGTGGAATTAGTAAAGGCTCTGGATTTGTGGCATTTTCAACTCCTGAAGAAGCTTCTCGAGCTGTAAGTCTGGATTATCTATTTGCAATTGGTATGTCTGATAAAAAACTTATACATATTCATTCTGAACCTACAGCTGGCAGAGATGAATGGAAAAATGATTTTTAGCAAGCCACTTTATGTTGCACTTGCACAGCGGAAAGAAGAGAGAAGAGCAAGGCTGCAGGTATATTTGTTTCGGATTGATATTTACTATCTTGCAGGAAAATTAAAGCTGTGGAACAAATTTGAAAGCTAGTTTGTTAAAAAGTTTTATCCTGTGCTTTGTCTTAAAAATTAAACACTCTGTATCCAAATACGAATTCTCTTGTAATGTGTGTTGTGAAAGCAATTTTACTTCATGTTGTTTATTACCACTGCAAAAGTTACATGCTGGTGATATGGTTTTTATTTTTGATTTTGCTTCCTAGTTTGTTGGACATTGGACATGTATTTGACGTTAATTTTTTGCAGAGTGGAATTGGCAATATATGATTCTTATAAAAGAAAAAATTTTAGATTAATATAATTTATTATAAACTTCCAAAGACATAATTGCACTTGCTTTTATATGTAGTAGGACAACAGAATAAATATTGAAGGTCTTTATGGTAACTGCAAATTGCTTGTGTTAAATAATTTTTTGTTATATTATAGTAGTACCAAAGGTCGTAGCTACAATAGTTTTCTGCTGTAATTGTTAGTTTCAGTATCTTATTAAAAAAAAGAAAAAGGGGAAAAAAGCTGCCCCTGTTAGTTGTATGGTGTTAGCATTCATTGATCATGTTCTGGAATACAGGGAGTACCAGTATTCCTTATTTCTTTTCGAGTCGTGATCTTTTTATCATTTTTCTCATGTTTATTTTATTATGCAGGCACAGTTTTCTCAAATGAGGCCAGTTGCTATGGCCCCCTCAGTTGCGCCTCGTATGCCAATGTATCCTCCTGGTGCTCCAGGCCTTGGCCAACAATTTTTATATGGCCAGGCGCCACCAGCTATAATTCCTCCTCAAGTAATTACCTCTAAATAAACTTTGCCAATCTTATAACTTGGCTCATTATTGCTTTACATGACATTCTTGAAGCTTTCAAATAATCTTATTTACATCTCATAATATATGGTTTGAAACATTACTTATGGTCATTGTATGAGGGGTTATCTGATGGTCTATGGAAGAAAAATAACCTAGCTAACCTTCAATTGGAACTTATTTATTCCTCATGATAACTTTGATAAAAGAAGTGGTTTAAAAGATTTTCTTGTATATGATCGTTCCATCCATTTTCTTCCATTTGTCAAGTTTTAGGAATGGCTACCTTCATTTTATATTTTGAGTTTTGTCATGTTCATAACACCTTGTGTTAAGACTTTCATAGGTTGTATTTAGTATTTACTCTTTTCACCCTGCTTTATTATGATCGTACGATTTCTCATCCTAAATGTTTCATTTTAGGCTGGGTTTGGTTACCAGCAGCAACTTGTTCCTGGAATGAGGCCTGGAGGCGCTCCAATTCCAAATTTCTTTGTTCCGATGGTTCAGCAGGGTCAGCAGGGTCAGCGCCCTGGTGGGCGACGTGGGACAGGTCCTGTGCAACAGACCCAGCAGCCACTACCTCTGATGCAGCAGCAGGTCTGTTACAATCTTATTTTTTATTTATTTTTATTTTATTTTGTGCCATCGACATCATATATCTTGCTCGTTTCAGATGCTTCCAAGGGGACGTGTCTATCGATACCCTCCTGGGCGTAATATGCCAGATGTTCCAATGCCTGGTGTAGCTGCAGGTATGCTTCCTGTTCCATATGACATGGGTGGGGGCATGCCTATACGAGATGCAGCCGTGGGACAACCCATGCCAATCACAGCATTGTCTACGGCCCTTGCAAATGCAACACCAGATCAACAGAGGACGGTAAGCTTATGTCTTGTCCACATTATATCTGCTAGCCAGTTACTATTCTTACTTTTCTTCGAGATCTAGTGGGGGATCAAAAATTTTATGTTATTTTTATTGTCTGGACAGTTACTGGGAGAAAGTTTATACCCTCAGGTGGAACAGCTGGAACGAGATGCAGCTGCCAAAGTCACAGGTATGCTTTTGGAGATGGACCAGACTGAGGTTTTGCATCTTCTTGAGGCCCCAGACGCGTTGCAGGCAAAAGTATCTGAGGCAATGGAGGTACTGAGGAGTGTTGCTGCCCAGCAGCAGGCTAATAGCCCAACTGATCAACTGGCTTCTTTGTCCCTGAATGATAATCTTGTTTCTTAAGTGTGTTGGTGCCATTGAGAGTGGTTAGTTGTGTCTTGACACAATCTAAGTTGAGTTTTTTGGTATTATGTAGGAGGTTTGGAAGTTTGAATTTGGGTAAGTTTGTTTTTTATTATTTTGCAGGATTTTTAGTATGCTGGAACATAACTTAATGCTGACTGGCGTGCAATTTTAATTGTACTTTTTTCTATTTAAGGTTCAGTGATATTTGCTCTTATTGTATTTGAAATTATGATGTTGCTAATTTGCGTGGTTTGCCTGCATTGGTGACATTTTCTTCACCTGCGTTTGGTATATTTAACATACGAGAAGTAGCACAAGGGGTAGTGCCGTCCGAGGTATTGAAATCGTTAAATGAACTAACCCACGACTACCTATGATGTCTATGAGGACCTAATACTTTTTGCCGGTTCTATGATCTCTCCTTTATGATTTTTTAATGTTGAAGAACAGATGATGTAGGAAAGAATGCTGCACAACGGTGCAAAGATCCTCATACACCTAAGTGATTGTTTTCCAGTTTCTTTTTTTTGTTTCCTCGTCATACATTTTTGTTAATAGAGCGACCCTATACCAGTACTTCTTTATAATCTGAAGTGAAATTCGGGTTGATCTCGTACCCAATAACTTTTAGGAACCATTATATGGGGGGAGTATTTAATTCAGACTTTTATAAAATTAAAAAGTTTAGTTGTATTCAATTAAGATTCTTATAGATTTTTAAATACTCTTTAAAAGTTACGAGAGGTATTCAAAAAGTTAATGAATTTTAGAGATTTTTTATATAATAGATTTTTATAGATTTTTTATTGAAAAGTATAAATAATAAATTTCATAATTTCTCTCTCAGTATTTGTAACGATCTTGAAAGACTTTCAACTTTTATAGAGAAAAAAATTACCATTCTCACACGTGATATGGTCAAAAAAAAAAAAAAAAAAAACTTTCCATAAGAAAACAAATAAAATCTTATTTCTCTCGTTTTCCATTTAATTTATATAACCAATCCAACAACTTTCTTCCTCTTTTCACAATCCAACACAGTATAACACTTTTTCTATCCTTTGTTAGAAAAAAAAGGATATATGAGTTGGCCGTTTTCTCCACTAAATTTGTAGAAAAAAATTTTAGACTCTCGTAAATTTTGTTTCTACCTTTGGATATCATCTATACTATATTGTCTCTTGTAAGCTTGATAAAATCTCTAAAGTAGTTTAATATCATAATTACGATTTAAACGGACAGAATCCTGTTGCTGCAGATAATAGACAATTTCTTTAAAAAAAATTAAAGGAGCACAAAAATCCAAATTATTTATACAATTTGACATAGAGAACAAAAATTGATTCGTTCTGACTAAATTGTTTTATCGAATTAGTACTCTGTTTGAAATCTTAGATCAGATTGTTGACTATTAATCTCAAATTCGATAAGAGATCATGGGTTGAATTATTTTGACTATTATTGACTTATAAAATACAAAGTTAAGCGAGGCAGGTATATGTCAATTTTTCACTTTCCAATAGTTAGTAACAAATTGGTATTTAAGTTATCTATTTATCTAATTGAATGATTTATAGATTTATCTATTTATTTATAAAATATATATTATATTGTTTGAAATCTATAAAACTTTATCCATCTCTTATTAAAAAAATCTATTAATATCTATAAAAGTTTATAAATATTTATTAATCTCTCAATAAAAGTTTACAAATATCTATAAAAGTCATTAAAATGAAAATCTATGAAAGTCTTTTATAATCATGAAAAGTTTATAAAAGTCATTAAAAATCTATAAATTTATAAAAGTTATTCACTTATAAAAAGTCTTTAAAAATCTTAATTGAATATCCTTCCTTTTAAGAGTTGTATCACAGTGGGTCGAGCATGCGTTATTTCAAGTGTTTTTGAATCAATACTACATAAGCATGTTAATCCCTCTTTAATAACATGAGTGAACATTAAGGCTGCAAGCCTTCTAGACTAAGTGATGTGTGGATTTACGGCAGCCTCAGCAATTAATATACTTCTCTTCGATAGGCTTAATGAACAAGAAAGCAATAAATCCAAATGTTACGGGAGTCTCGACTCGGAGAAAGAGCCATATCGAAAGAGATGAAAGTAAGAAGCAGTCAAAAGAAAGCTTAAACCTTGAGAACGGACTGATCTTAAATAATGACGAATTAGATGGCTCACCAACCCCCCTATTTAAGAACATCCGTCTCTCTGTTTCTTTTGAGGTTTTCCACAATGAACTCTCATGCCAGAACTAAAAACTGACTTGGCAATTGGATGATGAATTTGTGTTTTACGAAGAAACTAACATTTGAAACTTTTTGGTTACTGGTTCTAACAAACAGTCAAAAGCATCCGCTTACCAGTCCCAAATACAAAATGCATAATTTGACCTAGACCAGTCAACAGTGGACAATAAATTTGATATTAAAAACGAAAAAAAGGTGGGAGTAGGCGTACTTCTATTTGAAAGCAAACCACCAAACCCCGAGGGTAGACAACCGGAACAAACCATTAGCTGCTTCGGCAACAACTCTATCTGCACCAATGAACCCAAAATCTGTTAGACAAATCTCAGAATGCTTTGTGCAACCCCAATTCATTACAGAAGAAACGAAGCAGCCATGTTATATGACACCATGGGATCTTGCCATGCTTTCTGTTCAGTATATCCAGAAGGGTCTTCTCTTTACCAAACCAGCAGATGCAGATGATCAAGAAGACTTCATTAATACTCTCTTGGACAGGCTTAAGAGCTCCCTTTCTCTCACCCTTGTTCATTTCTACCCTCTTGCAGGTCGCCTTAAGACAGTGAAGACCGAAGACCCTCCTTCTTATGTTGTCTTCGCAGACATCAATGACAGCCCTGGAGCTAAATTTATCTATGCAACTTTAGACATGACAATTTCGGACATACTTTCACCTACTTATGTTCCGTCGGTTGTCCAGTCACTATTTGACCATGATAGAGCACTCAATCATGATGGTCACTTCAGGCCTTTGCTGTCAGTTCAAGTAACCGATCTGGTTGATGGCATCTTCATAGGCCTTTCCATGAACCACAGCTTGGGTGATGGAACCTCGTTTTGGAATTTCTTCAATGCGTGGTCCGAGATCTTTCAAGGACAAGGAAAGATTACTTCCCCATCACGCCTGCCCGTAATCAAGCGCTGGTTTCCTGATGGTCGTGATCCAATTATCAATCTTCCTTTCACTCATCATGACGAGTTCGTTAGAAGATACGAGGCGCCACAGCTTCTAGAAAGAGTCTTCCACTTCACAGCAGAGTCCGTAGCAAAAATCAAAGCTAAGGCCAATGCAGAGAGCAACACCACCAAAATTTCCTCCTTCCAGTCCTTGTCTGCACTTGTCTGGAGGTCCATAATCCGGGTGCGCCATCTACCACATGATCAAACAACCAGTTGCAGGTTGGCCATTAATAACAGAACGAGACTTAATCCACCATTGTCTCCGGATTACTTTGGAAACTCAATTCAAACTGTGTCTGGGGTTACCACAGCTGGTGAGCTGCTTGAACATGACCTTGGATGGGCAGCTTGGAAGTTGCACGAGGCTGTGGTTAACCACACTGATAAAAAGGTGCGAGAATTTCTTGATGCGTGGTGGCAGTCTCCCTTTCTGTACCAGCTGGACCGCTTCTTCGATCCATGCAGTGTAATGATGGGAAGTTCACCAAGGTTCAACAAATACGGAAATGAGTTTGGGATGGGCAAAGCAGTGGCACTTCGCAGTGGCTATGCTCACAAGTTTGACGGGAAAGTCTCAGCGTATCCGGGACATGAAGGGGGAGGAAGCGTAGACTTAGAGGTGTGTCTTCCACCTGATTCAATGAGAGCTATTGAATCCGACGAGGAATTCATGACTGCCGCCTCTTGAATTAACCCATCAATTACGAATTGATCTTAGTATGTTAGATAAGAAATTGTAGCAATAATGTGAGTGTCACAACTCACAGATTCAATCCAAATTGATTTTTCAATTCTACTCTTAATTGTATGATCTACCTCGACTGTTACCAACCAAAATAGCAACTTAAGGTACATCGAAAGATCCATTTAGATAATGGCCACAGTTGAGGCAGGTGCAAGCAATCGTTCAAGTTATTACATATTATAAGAGTAATAATTATATATGAAATTAAGTGAATGGTATCATATTCTATGCGGAGAGATACATATATTAGTGGAAGTTTATCTTCGAAGTTGGTTAGGGTTTGGAGCAAAACAAGTGAAATATTTTAATATCTTATGGTGGTTGGATGTCGGTTTCCAATTGCATATTATAATAAATTAAAAAAATTTCCTATAACATCTAACATATTAATAATTATTGCTCTATCGATCCACACTCTATTGTAATAAATTCATTCCACTATAAGAGCAGGCTTTCGCGACCATTGACTATATATAATATATATAGTCAATAAGAAATTCTTATGTGACACAACACGTAACATTAGTTACTTTAAAATTGATTTATATATTTATCCATTTTTAAAATAAGAATATGCTTGATAACTATGACAGACGAGATCAACAAGGTTGCTGGTCAATCTTGGAAAAGTCTACGTTAACTTAAAAATACCACCTCGGATTTGATATTTGGAATCTATCAATTATCAAATAAGCTAACTTTAAAATATGAATTCTTGACATTGCAAAACACGAAGTAGGGCAGAAAGAGCTGATCATGAAGAACAGAGCTAACACAAGAAAATGACCATGACTAAGGGTTTTGTCGGTTTAGCTATTTGTAATCAATAAAGTTAAGGTAGTTGATGTGTTAACCTTACCTGCACCATTTGAATAGCAGATGACTATATATTAAACAAAGATAACACGAGAATACCGCATTAAGATTTAAACTTGACTATTTAAAGGCAATCCATGAACCGAAGTATAGCAAGTAGAACCCGATTGATTTGATTAGCTTGATTGAGGTAGGGAATCTGCACAATATGAATCCCAAAACCCTTCAGTATATCTCAGAATGTTTTGTTAAACCCCAATACATTACAGAAGAAATGAAGCAGCCTTGTTATTTGACACCATGGGACCTCTCCATGCTCTCTGTTCACTACATCCAGAAGGGTCTTCTCTTTGCCAAACCGGTTAAACAAGCGGCAGCAGATGACGAAGAAAACTTCATCAGGACTCTTCTGGATGGGCTTAAGAACTCCCTTTCTCTCACCCTTGTTTATTTTTACCCTCTTGCTGGCCGCCTTAGGACAATGACGACCGAAAGCCCTCCTTCTTATGTGGTCTTTGTAGACATCAATAACAGCCCTGGAGCTAAATTAATCTATGCAACTTTGGAGATGACAATTTCGGATATCCTTTCACCTACTTACGTACCATTGGTTGTCCAATCATTCTTTGACCATGACAGAGCAGTCAACCACGATGGTCACTTCAGGCCTTTGCTTTCAGTTCAAGTAACGGTTCTGCTGGATGGCATTTTCATAGGTCTTTCCATGAACCACAGCTTGGGTGATGGAACCTCCTTTTGGAATTTCTTCAATGCGTGGTCCGAGATCTTTCAAGCAGAAGGAAAGATTATTAGCCCGTCTTGCCCACCCGTAGTCAAGCGCTGGTTTCCTGATGGTCACGATTCAATTATCAAGCTTCCCTTCACTCATCATGACGAGTTCGTTAGTAGATATGAAGCACCAAAATTTATAGAGAGATTCTTCCACTTCACTGCAGAATCCATAGCAAAACTAAAATCTAAGGCCAACGCAACAGCTAATACCAACAAATTTTCCTCCTTACAGTCTTTGTCTGCCCTTGTTTGGAGGTGCATAACCCGGGCCCGAAATCTACCGCATGATCAGACAACGAGTTGCATGTTGGCCATTAGTGACAGATCAAGATTGGAACCACCACTGTCTCAGTACTACTTTGGAAATTCAGTTGAAGTTGTGAAAGGGGTTGCCACAGCTGGGGAGCTGCTTGATCATGACCTTGGATGGGCAGCTTGGAAGTTGCATCAGGCGGTGGTCAGCCACAATGACAAAAGGGTGCGCGTAGGGCTTGAGGAATGGAGGCGGTCTCCCTCTATATACCAGCACCGCACGTTCATTGATCCTTGTAGTGTAATTATAGGGAGTTCGCCAAGGTTCAAAAAGTATGAAATTGAGTTTGGATTGGGTAAAGCGTTGGCAATTCGCAGTGGGTATGCAAACAAGATCGCTGGGAATGTGATGGCGTATCCAGGGCGTGAAGGTGGAGGAAGTATAGATTTGGAGGTGTGTCTTTCGCCAGATACAATGAGCGCTCTTGAACTAGATGAGGAATTCATGGATGCCGCCTCTTGATTCCACTAGTTACAATTAGCTAGCAGGCCATTTAATAAGAAATAGAAGCAATCATATATTAGTGTGTCACCACTTGAATTTTCTGAAATAAAGTTTCAACTAAAATTTCAGCGACTCTTTATATTCCAAATGTATTTTATGCTGCCTGCTAAAACTTAATATATTGTATAAAGAGAGCTGACCTAATCTGTGTATATCTCTGAACCAGGTATGTCCCCTTGTATTAATTTAATATCATAGCTAGCAAGAGCCCAGAGTTTACGCAGCAAACAATCGTGCAAGTTTTTTGTCCCTCATTGCTCCGTGGAAATATTGTTACGGATCGAGCTCATGTTTCCGGATTCTGTTTTTAACTTAGCAAAGAACAATGAGAAAAATATTGTAAGCTCAAACAGAAAACTAGTTAGCTTATACTCCGCCATGAACTTTCATTAGTCGGTCTTAGAGGAGTTGCAATTAATCTATGAGTATTGTTCTCGTAGGGCTGGCCCAATTGCCAAGATTTGATGTTTAATCTCATATTCCACAACCAGCCAGCCCTCATTGCTCGTTTCTCATAGAGTCACATTCGGATACATGAACTGATAGACAACCAATGCAACCACTTAGTGACACGATCAGCCCCTATATGCTATCAAATAACTCTTATATTTGTTATTTTTTTAAAAGAAAAATTAATTGAATAAATAAAAAATAAATGTTCAAAAATTTCTCAGGCAACATTTATCTAAAACTTTTAATAAAACTACATATGAATATATCCAAATACTAATCCATGACATTTTTCATATTTTCTTGATCCTGTAAAAGGTTTATTCTGCAAAGGTAAAAAGTGATGAGAGAGGCCTTTTTTTCTTATTAATCATCCACTTCAAAACACGATCGAAAAAGGACAGAAAGAGATAAGACACAAGAAAATGACCTTTACAAGGCTTGTGACCGTTCAGCGATTTGTAATCAATAAAGTTGAAGTAGTAGGTATCTTATCCTTACATGCATTATTTGAATGATTATACGTTAAACAACTATAATACAAGAAAACAGCAGCAGATCTATGTTGACCTTCAACAATTTAAAGGCAGTCCATAAACCAAATTATAGCAAATAGAGGACAAAGAGACCCAATTGATTAGCTTGATTGACCGAGGGAATCTCTGCATTATGAATCCCGAAACCCTTCGTAATATCTCAGAACGCTTTGTTAACCCCAATACGCTACAGAAGACATGAAGCAGCCTTGTGGGATAGGACCCCTCCATGCTCTCTTTTCAATATACACGAAGGGTCTTCTCTTAACCAAACTAGCAGCAGATGATCAAGAAGACTTTATTAATACTCTCCTGCCTCTTGATTCCATTAGTTACAATTCCACTAACCCGCAGAACAGTGTCCGGCATGTGGTCCTGTGACTTTACCATTTAATAAGAAATAGAATCAATTATATTTTAATTATTGAGTCACCGCTTGAATTTTATGAAAGAAAGTTTGCATCTAAATTTTCAGCGGCATATTTCTTATTTCCCAATTGGCATCAGCTGTTTCTAACAGCACATATATAAGTGGTCTTAGAATATCTGCTAGCGTAGTGTCTTATATAGTACTAGCTGCAACAATCGCGCAAATATATGACATCTGTAATCTGAATATATGAACCAGCAAGTTACCACTCTGAATAGGATGCGGCCTTGTATTAAATTAATATTATAGCAAGCCAGAACGCAGAGTTGATGCAGCAAACGATCGTACAAGTTTTTTTGTCCCTTATTGCTCTATGGAAATATTTTTACGGAGCTCATGTTTATTTGGCTTCTACTTTACCCTGAACTTTAATTAGTAGACCTTAGAGGAGGTGCAATCTATCTCATCTCTTTCCTGATATGATCGCAAGTTAAACCTCCACAGATTCACAGGACAAATTTCCTTCGGTATAATATTTTGAAACGGGAGACTATTAGATTAAAAAAGAGTCACTACTTGCATTTAGCATTTTAAAATTAGTTTTTTAGTGGGCTCCGGCCCAGGGTTCTTATTAACTGGGCCTGGGCTATGGGGTCCAAGATTTCGGACAGTCCAGACCTTTGTTCCCATATTCTAAACATCAGTCTCCTTCGAAGTCCTCCTTACTCGCTAATAGGAAGTAGAAGCTATAGACTCGCTATATCTGTTCGACACGTGTCCGACAAGACAATCTATGAGATTGAAAAAATAAGGAAAGTCTTAGGAAAAATATGATAGAGTACTTTTCCATAACACCAATGGTCCATCCTACAAAACTCAAAAACAATATCACCCACCAAGCCGACGGCTGTAATTAAAGTGGCACAAAAATTCAATACCTCCACCAGGACCACGGTATTGCTTCCCAGATTCCCTCTTTGACCCAAGAAAATGGTATAGCCAGGCTTGCTTAATCACCTCACCTATCTCCGCCGTCAAGGTGATTACTCATCAAACCAATATAGTCTCGCCACCTCATCAGAAAAAACCACCCGGATCCCACTCTCCACGTTGTCCAATGCCGAATAAGGGAAAAAAAAAGGAAAACGTACACTCTAGTCGGATAGTATCACTTACTGGAAGAAGCTTCATGGGCACGCATCTTGGTCATCCAGCTTAAATTCTGAAGAAATTTTCCCATTCTGGCCGTTGTTGTTGTTGTTAGCACTTGCCATAACTGCACGGAACGTATCCAATGGGAGATTCTAACGACGACAGCAACGTTAAAATGGCGTCATTTAAGCTTCCTCCAGGTTGCCGATTTTACCCCTCGGAAGAACAGCTACTCTGCTATTACCTTCCGAACAAAAACACCAACGCCGATGAAACGGGAAATTTGTGCGGTTACAATTTGATAAAAGAGCTGGATTTGTATGAGTACGAACCGCACGAGTTACCTGAGAAGGTGTGCTATGCGTACGGACGCAGAGGAAGGAAGAGACACTGGTACTGTTACTGTAAAGTTAGGGTTAGGAAAGGAAGCAGAAGTAGGAGGACAAAGAATGGGTATTGGAAGAAGACAGGGAGCGTTAGACAAGTTGTGATAAATAATTCTAATAATAAAGGAGGGAAAGTGGTTTTGGGGACCAGAACGAGTTTTGTTTTCTATTCGGGGAATTCTCCACAAACTGCGGTGAGGACGGATTGGGTTATATATGAGTATGCACTTAGTGGCCATATCAAGGTAGTCAAGGAGAATTTTTTATATTTGTGAATCAAAGTTCTGTTTAAGAGTTCTTTATTTTCATGTTCAGCTGAATTCTGTCTGTTTTGGATTGTTATTGCTTTGAATTTGATACTTTTTGTTTAGTGCATGCGAAATGTTAGTAGTTTGTTTTGTGAATTTGTTTGAGATAAAGAATGATTTATCAAAGGCTTGAAAGAAAGATTTTCGAGTTGCGAATAAGTTCATACTAGTTGAAATTAATTCATTTCTGTGAGGCTTTTAGATGAGTGAATTAGAATCTCTATTGATTTTGCATGATTTTTGCTGCGTATTGTTAGTTTTACATGACAGTTGTAGAAATTTTTATGTTAAAACATTCTGGATTCTAGCTATTGTCAAGTAGATCGGAATGCTTGTTAAGAAGACTGTTGTCAACTGAAAGTGGAAACATCTCAAACTTAACTGAAAGCCTAGAACAGCATCTAACTTCAAGTTAGTGAAGAGCAATATGTATAATGCATTATAAACTATATACGTCTCACTCACATATCTTCTTGTTCTAATACTAATTTGCCACCTCCAAAAACTTGGTGATTACAGGAACTTTGTCAAGCAATTTTTACTTGCTTGAGACAGTTTCTGGCTGTTTGATTATTGATCTTCACAGTTTAGTTGGGAACTTGATTTGCTTCTAGTTTCTTATTTTGCTTTACTTGGGACATATTGACAAACTGATATGTGCATGTCTTATACCAATCCAGTGAGATTTGTGCATTGTTTTAGTTGATTTTCTTGTGTTGCTGCTGCTGTCAAACCTCATATTTCCACCCAAATGCAGACTTCTTTTGTCCTCTGTCGAGTATTTGTCAAATCTCATGGTGGAAATAGCGTATCAGAGATTGGTTTAAGTTCTGTTGCTGAGGAAAGTGTTTCTGCAGTACGTCACATAGGTGTTCAACATGATGGATTTCTTTCACCTGACTTTGCTGAAGCTAAAGTGCATGATGACAACTCTGTTGACAGGAAAAGTGATATGTTAAGAAGACCAGTGAGATTGGTCAGTCAGCCAGATGATCATGTCAGCTCTGGACCTGTTTCTAATACCAGCTTTCAGTTTCCAGCTGGCATCCCAGCCAGCGAGCAGGTAACAAATGTCAAACCGGTTTCCCTGTTCATGTATAATACTACCATTTTGTGGTTCATGTTCAATCTTTAATCTTTGGCACCAAGGATCATGGTTTTAACACAGACATTTCCTTGCACAATGTATGGCTATATTCTTGTCATTCAGGTTTTTTTTGTTGCATGTCCACGTATACCCTATGCATATGTGAAATACATCCAGTTTCCAAACATGTATCACATTGAATTGAATGCTTTCCTTTAAAAAAGAAAATTCTGTATTTTGCTGCTTTGCAGGGCAGTATATCTGGTGTTACTACTGGTGGTATTGTTAGTGATTCTCAAAGAACCCAACAATTACTATCAATTCTAAAGGAAGAGTTCATGGAGTTGGACGATCTTGTGCCCTAGTTGTCCAGGATAACGTTGAAGTATCTGTGGATATTAATGAAGATACGCAAATTAAGTTACTGTTGATGCAGTTGATCTGAGATAGGATTTAACATCCAGCAAAACAGAAGGAGGGTTTCAATTAGCCAGCTAAAGAAATATAAGCAGTTATATATCAAAATGAACTTTTAAAAACTTTAGATGAAGAAATGTACCGTCAATTGTAAAGTTGAGAGAGATTTTGTAGAGCTACTGCTTTGCCTGATAAGGTCATTATCTGCTGCTATCTTTTCATTATTATAGTTATTAAAGTTTTTTACCTATAAAATTTGAATCTGACAGAACATTTGGCAATTTTTGTTGTGGTTTGGCTTGCAGATTGCTCTTGTGTCTAATAACAGGCGTTTTGCTCTAGTCTAAGAGATAAAGAAATTGATTGAATGGATGATGGCAAATGCAAGGCAATATAAAGTTTCTGCAACCTCACCTTGGTTGTTCATGTAACATTTTCTCTGTTGATGGTGGAATTCCTTATCGTTTTCAGTCATGGGGAAATCAGCTTTTCCGTATTACTCTCAGGCTTTTTTCCTTCAACAAGGCTTTAGGCCTCTATTCCTTTAAGTGTAACGTTTTCTGTTTATGAACTTATGTGTAAACATCGACAAAGTCATGACAAACTGTGGATTTCTCTGTAAGGCCTACTGTATGTTGTGGCAGATGAAATTATGATATTTTATGAGTTATGGATTCTACTTAGGTTCTGCAGTGATGTTTTCTGTTTATGAACTTACCCCGTGCAGAGGTAGATAAATCATGGCAAATTGTGGATTTCTCTGTAAGGCCAACTGTTATGTTATGGCATATGAAATTATGATGTTTTATGAGTAATGTCTTCCAGATAGGTTCTGCTGTGATGGCCACTTATAAATTTCTTGAAATATGGTTGTGGCAGAACTTTATGATGGAAGTGCTTATGGTACATGTAAGACGGTGTCAAATTGAACTTGACTTGGAACATGTTATCCTGTTTCTTTTGCTTAATTTTTGGAACATTAAATTCCTTTATGTGCTCTGTTATTTTGGAGGTAGATTGCCATCACATTACTTCATGTGTGTTCTGTGCTGAGTGCTACAAAAATAATTATTCAATTTTCCAGATTTCCCAAAATGTGCTGGATTTATGGGTCTTCTCAGTTCACTATCAATCTCTGGAAGCTTCAGTTTGTTTGCCAAAAAAATGGAGAGAGAATGTAATTTGCAGGATTGTACATATGTTGTATTTTTTCTCTGGCTTTTCTAGCTCTAAAGATGCTTATGACAAAGATGAAATTCTTATGACTGGACGGGAGAATGCTTGTTTCCCGGAAAATAATATTTAGCTGCCACTACTTGTTCATTGAATTTGCATTTTTCTTATCAATCATTTCCGCGTTAGACCCTTGCCTTGGAATTTTGGCTAGCTAAGGGAGCTCTCTCCTACCTCCTTTTTTTTTTTTTTTTTTTTTTTTTTTTTTTTNGAATTTTGGCTAGCTAAGGGAGCTCTCTCCTACCTCCTTTTTTTTTTTTTTTTTTTGATGTTTTTATAAAAAAATTCAACCCTTGATAAGAGATCCAGCGGTTGATGGTTGTCTGGCGGTACATTAACTGTTGCTACAAATTGTTCATTTGCTGTGGGTAAACACAAATTATTATTTACCGTGCGGTGTAGGACCGCGAGCGATGGTTTGAGCTGAACTACTTTTTCGCTCTTGGCTCTGCTTCTCATCAAATAGACTCTACAGACACACAGGGCCTTGGTCTGCATTGGTTGCAATTTAGCGATAGAAAATGATTGGTGTCTTAATATTTGCCTTTCACATCGCTGTAGAACTGTTGAAACCTAACCATCATAGATAGATTAACATGAATTTTACCTTTTTTTTTTTTTTTCCTTTTNTATAGATTAACATGAATTTTACCTTTTTTTTTTTTTTTTCCTTTTCAACAAAGAAAAAAGCTGTATTTCTTAGTCAATCTCGCAATTAGGGCGTGATAGCTATCAGATAACTAATGTACATGAATAATTGAATATAGACTCTCTATCCTTCTCACCCGTACTACTATTGAGACTATGATTCATTGTAGTCACCTATGCAACAATTAATCCTTTCTGATGGGCAGCTAGAGCAAGCACTCCTTTCACGGGAGAATATAACCTTTTTCTCTTTATATATAACTCTTATGGTAAGAATACTGAATATTTGCAAATATAAGTATTTTAACACCAATTTTATGCGGACAAATATTGTAATTAGCCCTAGATTTTCTTAAAAACCGAAAGCCAGAAAGCCTTAAAATTTCACAGTTTATTCAACATAAGCATGCAAGTAAATTGATTTTAAAATTCTGGAACTTATGTGACACTTTCTTTTTACTTAGCTAATGACCATATTTTGCGGCGTGAGCTGTACTGGATCTACTTGCGGTGTTGAGGCGCTTTTTGATTTGCCCTCAAAGTTGACCCTCTGGCCATTTGAAGGTGAAGAAATAAATTGAATGTACCAAAGTTTCTTGATCGATTCTTGTTCTGATAATTCATTATATGACAATAACACTTTTCACACTTTCCCTTTCCCCTTTTCCGTCTGTTTTGATTTAAATCGAGTAGAAACACTTGCCATGTGCATAATCATTATCACACATTCAACCTCCACCACCCTCATACACTCTCACACATGCTCTTGTATGTGGGTCATCTCGGTGATCAACCCTTTCCGTTCCTGCAGACCCAGTTTCAGTTTGGTGTCATATGCCCTGTGCCTTCTATTTAATTGGTTCAATCACAACTCCACCCACCTTTTAGAACTAGAAAGAAAAATTCAATTATATTTTAAATCAAATAATTTCTAACAACCATACCTCTCATTCCTCAATTTAACTCATTACATGATATGTTTTATCGGATGGTAGCCAGCAAGTATATATTCTTCTTTGCAAGACAAGTCAAACACATGCTCTCATTTAAATTTTTATTGTTATCTGTGCTGCTGTGCATAGATAAGAAGCATGAGCATAGGCTTTGTTGTCTTGTAATAGCTTAGTTAGGTTGTTCAACTTATATTCATTGTCAAAAGCAGGGCAAGTTTCCAACTTCCAAATATTCCCTCTCCCTTTGGTGGATGTTGAAGAATCGTCATTCTTTATCTTATCAGTATTTTTCAAAGATAGTATTACGCAATGGGTTGTATAAGCAACCCATATGGACATATTAGAGTGTGCTTTCATGGCCTAATGCTAAAAGAAAATTCAAAGGCAAAGCAACACCTTTCAAATGGTGGGGGAAAAAATAAAAATAAAAAATAAAAAAAAGGCACAAAACAGGACCAAAAACACCGAGAGAGAATACAATAAGAGGCCCACGATTGAGATATGAACGGTATCACACGCAAGTTAAAGGAAGTTGGGGCAAAACCTGCGCAAATGCAATTGGGACTTTGCATCTCTGTATTCACACATCTTTTAAGCAAAGTAATAATATCCTGTTGTTAGCTAATTGTACAAATGTTATATTCATGTCCCTATATGTACATATTTCCAATTCTACCGAATATATTTACCTAAAAATAAACCGACAGACTAGCTGTGACGCTTTTGAGATTTCATTAATACATATAGTCAATGCTCATCCACTCATCAGTGGTAAGCAACCCAGATGAATTAAATTGTTCAACCATCCAAAGCAAAACTCAATTGAAGTTCCATTAATAGACAGTCAAAATTAATGATAGCATATAAGCAAAAAGATTTTTTTGGTAGAGGGAAAGAAATCTAATAGTCTTATACCATCTAACAGGTGGGTCCAACAATTAAACCAATGCCACGTGTGTAGTTATTAGAAGAAATGCAACAAAACACTTCTACTTTTATTTTTATTTTTATTTTTTTATATTAATTATATTATATGATCACACAGCTCAAGTCACAAGAGTCTCCTCAAAATATGAGGGTGAGAGAAGAAGTGAAGCAAAGCGAAGGCCAAAGAAATGCATGTGATGGTAAAAGATAGGGCAGGTGCTTGGCGTGAAGAAGATGGAAACAAAACGAGAGTGGGGCTGCCGCATTGAAATATGAGTCCTTTTGGTTTTGGTTTTGGTTGAGTTGTGTGATATTTGCATTCATAATTAATAATAATAATAATAATTATTGATTATTGGAGTTTTGGAAAAAGTAAAAAAAAAAAGGACATATTTGGTAAGCGGCCAAACAAGACTTAACATGTATGAATCGTTGTTATTTGTGTTTTTGTTGATGGTAATAAATTAAATTAAAATAAAAACACTAACGGGTTATTTAATAAATTGGATATTACTGTCCGCTTTTAATCGCTCTTTCCTTCTACATTCTCATATCTTATTTCAAGGGCCTCTCTTTCTCTCTCTTTCATTTCTTGTTTGGTGCTTTCTTTCCTTCTCATTCTTCCTCCTCCTTGTAGAGAAAGGGAAACTGTGTTGTGGGAGAGAATAGAGGCCTCTTCATCGTCAAATTCTTTTTTTTTTTTAAATTTCTTGCTCGATCGGCTGATGGTACCATAGGATATGAAGGCTGAACGGTTCTGTGCGTAAATATTATTATTATTACTTTTTTCTTTCAAAAAAAAAAAGTTGTTTGGTTGTTTGGTTTGAGCTGCAAAGGCAAACAATTTTTGTTTTTTCGTTTTTTTTTTTGGTTTTGTGGCTATGGATTTTTTTTTTCTTTTGGAGGAAAAATTAAGCTTTTTTCTGGGTATGGTATGTTTAAGCTGTTGTTGATGGTTGGATTTTCATGGCTGTTGATAGATGATTTGTAACATGGTTTTGATACAAGCTGATTTGAGCCTGTGAGTGGCTCAGGTGTCTGGAAAAATTATCTGATAATATTTATTAGATGTTTTATGTTATTTGTGGATGGGTTTACTTGTCTTCTTATTTCTCTTGGGTAAAGAAATATGTTTATAGAAGAGAGATATCCAGTCAGCTTTAAAATTTTTAACTCTTTAAATTAAAATTTGTTTTAGTTATTATTATTTTTTTTAAATTTTAATGTTAAAAAGCTTCTTCCTTGCAACTTTTGAATTTATTTCAGAGATGAAGGGAAGCTTATACCCCAAATTTATTTGTTGTGGAACATCTTTCACAGTACCTGGAATTTATTCATAAATAGCTGATTTGTTTTATGTGCTAAATTTGTTGCATTGGTTAGGTATAATTGTCTGGAGCTGATGTTAATGATATTTCGCTTTGTAAGGCAGAGTTTAGTGCTTTAGTGGCTTTAAATTTAGGAGATATGTGGCCATTTTTGTATATGAAGCTTAGTATGCTTCGAATCGCTTGCATTACATGTCAGTTATCTGCTCTTTGTTAACTACAAAGTTGTAGTGGATGACTAAATTGTCTTTGTTACTTTGTATTCTCTTAATGCTTAGTAGCTGCTAGTAGTCAAATAACATATGGGTTGATTGATTGTTGCTTTGGCTGCTATTGCTTTGTTTATTCATTCCATTCACTGGTTTTGCTGTTTTTAATTCAGGGAATATGTTGTTGAACTTCTTGTTATTTCACTCATGCACCGACCTATTTGAAACAAAGTTGGCTTGTGAATGACTTTACGGCCTTCATAATGAAATCTATGCAAAGTATCAACTTTGAGTTGTACTTTTGTGGTTTTGCATTTGGTTCTAGTGTAGTTACAGTTTTAAATTCATTATATATAAGAAATTTGATGAGCTATTAGGTTTGTATTTTTGAAAGTCATGCTGTTGGAATCACTTAAGTATTTAATATAATGGAAGAATAAAATTATGCATAGGTTGATTGAATCTCGAAATGAACAAAGCAGATTACTTTGTGGTGAACAAATGCATCTTAGGTTCTTATGAATTACAACGATCTAGTCAATATGTGGAGAGTACACGTTATAATTTGGGGAGGCAAAGGGAGTACAACTCTATGACCTACATTTAGAATCTAGTTATCCCATAGCAACCTACCAGTGTTTGTTGTCTGAACTTGCTCATAGGTCAACCTGCTTTTGAAATTAGGTCAAGTTAGCTTTTGTTGCATGCATTTGATGGTTGCTTCATTTCAGAGTTATTTGATGACCATATTGAATATTCTTTCTGTTGTTTTTTTGTGCAGATTTCTCCAAGTAGTAGGCAACTTACCAGTTTGTTTTGGAAATTTTTTTGGGGACCTCTAAAGACAATTTACAAGGAAATTATTACTTGCTCTAATGCAAGGGCAAAGAGGTACTATTGGTTCCTTGCCAGAAACTTTAAGCTTTGACCATGGTTCTACATCAAGTTCTGCTGTAGATCAGCAAATTTGCTGGAATAATATGCGAAATTCAGTGGAAAATCGACTACCAGAGTGTATGCTATCTCCAGCTGCCACAAACATGACATACATGAATTCTATGAGTCATGAACGACAAACCTTGAACGGTTGGAGCTTGGGTGAACCCAGCTCTAGTAGCACCCAGAATGAGGTTAGCCGTGATGAGCAGAAAACAGAACTTGGATGGTCTTCATTGAATTCTTGTGCAGGAGCTGGTCCACGGTCAGAAGAACAACAATGTGAACCAGCTGATAGTATTTTGCTTAATGGTGCTAATGTTAACCCTAGCCCCTTGTTCGTGCCTAGTTCCAGTTCTAATGTATTGCCTCAGAATCTTAACTTGAATGCAGGTTTTGTGACTCATGATACTGATGGTTATCAAGTTGTGGCATGTCCTAATTCTTTTAAGCCAGGTCCATCTGAAAGTGAGAGGATTCCGGCTGGTAGTGGTCCTGAATCTTTTTTTCTTCCTTCTGGAAACCCTGTATGTCGGGTTGAAGAGAGTGACAGTACAGCTGGTTGTTCATTTGAGGGTCGCCGTGCCTCCTGCAAAAGAAAAGCTCTTGAAGGACATGTTGAACAGTTCTCTTCGAGTGGAAGTTGCAGTTATTTTCAGCGTTCAGAAAGTTGTGCTCTGCCTTCTGTTTCTGCTCGCAATGAGGGAGGCAGCAGTTTAAGTCTATCTTCTCCATCAGAACAAGTTAACTCTGGACTTGGACTAGGCGTGAGAGGATCTGCTTCTGACCGTGTTCCTGATTCATATGTGGCAGGAAGTGCGGAAAGCTCTCGGAGAAACTCCCGAGTGCGGATAAATCCTTCAAACCCTCAAGAATCTCTCCCCCCTGCTCTATTTTCAGCAGCGAGTGCTGTTAGGCATTCTAATGTTTCACCTGCCCACCCGTCACAAAGACTTCTTCCAAATGATCAATCTTTGGATTCAAGGTCAGCACCACTTATGGATAATGCAAGTCCGCAAAGCCAGCCTGTTCCAATGCATGTTCCAACTTTGCCTCGAAATTTGCAACCATTTAGGTGGGATAGAGGTTCTAGCTCAAGGACTGGAAGTTCAAGTTCAAACCTTCCTAGAGATAGAGATGCTTTTCCGCGTGAAGAAGCCAGGTCAAGAAGCACGGGGAGAAATATATTGGAACATCCCATGTTTGTACCTGCACCTGATTTGAGAAATTTAGTCCGAAATCATGGACATAGAAGTTTATCTGGTGGAAATTTAAGTATACCTGGAAATGTTGCTTCTTCTTCTCGGGCGGGTTCAAGTTCAGGTCTCCATCCATCTTCTGCCCCTACATGGGTTTCTCAATTAAATCCTCCTCCCCCTCATTATCCGCGTAGATTTTCAGAATTGGTTCGACGGTCGTTGATTTCTTCCCTTGGTGCTGAGTCTGGGGGTCATAGCAGTAGTCAAACTCCATTACGCTCAGGTCCTCATTTGTCCCCAGAAGAGATGGGGCTTTCATCTGGATCTGGTAACCAGGGGCATCATCAGTCGCACTCAAGGGTGGCGACGTGGTTAGAGAGACAAGCTGATTTACTTGCATTTCCACATCCACTTCGAACTCTGGCTGCTGCTGGTGAAGGAAGAAGTAGACTTGTTGTATCTGAGGTTTGTTCTTAAATATCTGTTCTCTATCGATGATGCTTTACCCTTCAGATTCAGATTTAACATCATATTTTGTTTGGATAAGCATCATTTCTTTGATTTTTATATTAACTTACCATCTGATCTAATTGTAGTCTGACCACTTTTACCATTATGATAGTGCATTTAGTATTTGAAAGTTGTGACGATGTTCCTTTTTTAACTTATAAACTTATAGGCATTTCAAGATTGTGTATAGTCTTCGTTGTACCTCTATTAATCTGTGTGCCTTTCATATTTAGCACCATCTCGTTAAACCTTGTGTCTATGGTGGAACTTCTCCTTTGTGTTGATGAAGTCTCATGTAATCAATTTCAGAATAGATGCTTATATACTTTTATTTGCTTTGTCACTTGTCACCCTAGTTGTGGTAACTTGGTATAGTTGCTTGGTTCAAATTACTGCTGTGTTAAAGTTTTTTTTTTAATAATAAAACATCCAGTCAATAGCTGAAATTCTTATGTACTATTTGGATTTTATTCTTTTTCTTTTGTTGTGCACTTTATTTTATGTTCAGAATGAGACTTTTGGTTTTATATCTGCCATCTTAGGATATATGAATCTGGTAACTGGTTTGCATTCTGCAAAAGTTTCCTGATGTTACTCAGCATTCAAGATTGTTGTATTTTGCTTCTATCCCATTTTTAAGCATCAACTTGAGTTCGTTCACTGATTGTTGAATACTTCTTACTCTGTGTGTGTATGTTTTTCTATTAGAGTTGGTGATGCTGTTACCTATTTTTGCACTTGTGTTGTAGAACATCATGTGTATTAACATAATATAATTATGTTTTACAAGTCCTATATTTTCCTGTACTCCTTTTTTCTGAAGTTTCCTGTGTTCACAAACATTAAACTGGACCTTACATATTTATTTCGTCTGCAGCAGATTCGTAACGTGCTAGATCTCATGCGTAGGGGAGAAGGCTTGCGATTTGAGGTTAGATTTCACATTTTCTGTTTATATAAGTAGAATTCCATGTTGGCCAAGGGAAACATGGAAGTACATATAATTTGTTTTTTATTTACAATTCATGGCGGTGCCTAATAGCTGGAAAACTTTGTTAAGAAGCCAAGAATATTGTTTTTTAACAATCGTCACGAGAGTGACGTGACCCTCTGATGCTCAAAAGAATGCTAAAACTGGTTTATTGGTTGATCGATTGATTAATGACACTTATGATGATGAGGGCTGCTGATTATTTAGTTCCATTTGAGGTGACTGGTAGAAATTAAACAAATGGTCTGCTAGGTCACTCTATAACATCCGGTTTTTGCCAGCACATCACAAAGGCTATTTTCTAGATCAGACTATCTAATTCTTGGTTTTCAACATAGCGAGCAGAGATGCTAAATGCCTCTTCTAACGATTAAAAAAAAAAAAGAGATGGTAAGAGTGAGGCCTATGAAGAAAGATGGAATGTGATACCGAGATAAGTAATTTTAATAAATAAGGTTTTAGTTCTGGAAATTTGCTTCCTGTATAATTCTGTTAGCATGCTAATATCAACAGCCCATTTTCTCCTTTGAAGCTGCAAGGATCATGAGAATGCAAGTTTGGTTTGTGGTGTGGATGTTGGAAAAAAATGTTTTTAAGAAGTGGGTTGTCTATTTTTATTTAGTGAAATTAGTGGCTTGGCATTTGATCGTGTCCTTTTTTTTGACTCAGGATGTTATGATCCTCGACCAGTCAGTCTTCTTTGGGGTGGCTGACATTCATGATCGGCATAGGGATATGCGGCTTGATGTTGATAACATGTCTTACGAGGTAAATTACACAAGAACCGTGAAATCTAGTTTCCCTGGTTTTATGATGAAGATTGTTGTCGTAATGCGAGTGTTTATTGGGATAATTAGGAGTTATTGGCTCTCGAGGAGCGCATTGGTAATGTGAGCACAGGATTGAGTGAAGAAACCGTGTTTAAGCGTTTGAAACAGCGGAAATATTCTATTCCGGTAGGATATCAGCAGGAAACAGAACCATGTTGCATTTGTCAGGTAATGATTTTACTGTCTTGTATGTCAGGAAATGATTTTGTCTTCTGCATTTTTCCCCACTTGCTTAATCGCTTTTTGCTTACTATGTGCACAGGAGGAATATAACGAGGCTGAAGATGTTGGAATACTAGAGTGCGGGCACGATTTTCACGCTGATTGTATCAAACAATGGTTAATGCACAAAAATCTGTGCCCCATTTGTAAAACAACAGCCTTGTCTACGTCTTAAAGAGAACCTTTAGTTTCATCTGTGTTGGTTCTCAGATTAGATGGAGGCTGGCCGGAAAATTTGTTTCTTTTCGTCATTCATTGGATCCAACTCTGGTAGGTAATGCAAGTTGTAACCTGCCAATATTATTCAACCATTTTGAAGCTAGTCCACGGCTCCTCGTGGTCGGAGTCTTATTTTATTTTTAATTTTTTTGACTAAATACTATTGAATCAAGCGATCTACTGGGTTGGTGTCACAAATGTCTAAAAGTTGAGAGAGCAAAATTAGCTTCTAGTTTTTCATTAATCAATTAACAATTAGTTTATGGAACATTCGGCCAACTGGCAGTGGATTGTTGAGTAGTTTGTATAATTTTTCTAACTCTTTGAGAAGCAGTGCAAAGGCAACTCAATCTGGATAATTGAACTGAGCATAAATCGGGTTTAATGATATTACTATTTCTGATGCAAGCGTACGTAATTCCCATTATCTAATGGTTCTATTATTTAACCAATGTGGATATTTTTTTCTCTTTTTTGTATTTCCTCTTATTATTACTATAAAAAAAAAAAAAAGAGGGACATTAACTCTGCGTCGACTACCCATTCAAAATCCCGCT
>JANKKB010002662.1:0-17102 GCA_026225775.1 Bursera palmeri
CTGGTTTATAAAAAAATTAGGGATTTGGGGACACGCCGGGTATTTTGAAATCTTTAATTTCGTAAAAATCCGCTTTGGCGCCGTGGCGCAGAGCGTTTTGTGCCTCAGCGCCAAATCACGTCTAGGCTTAGAATGCATTTTACGCCTAGGCGTAAAACCACGCCTCGGCATAAAATGGCTCCTCAGCGTAGAACGAGTTTTACGTCTCGGCGTAAAATGGATCCTAGGCATAGAATGCATTTTACCCCTCGGCGTAAACTCGCTGTCCAGCAAGGAAATGTTCCGAATTTGGAAAAGTCATCAACATAAAAGTTGTAGATCTTTCTCTTAGCTTTCCAACGCCTACTGGCTCGCCTTAATCTGATATCGGACGAGAAATTTATGGCCAAAATACTAATAGATATTCATGCAGAAAAATTTACACAACTTGCTGAATTGTTTTCCCTTTTTCATTGCATCTAGCTTTCTTAATTGCTTGATTTCTTTTCACTCACAATTCCAACATACATATATTACATTAACATGACAAATGACCATAACATTACTACTCACGAAAATTTTTTACCATTACAAATTTTCCGGGCTACCACAGATGGCCTCCTTTCAAGTTAGCTAAACGCACTTGATTTAGAATATACCCAAAAAATTAATAATAAAAAAATATTGTTTGAAATTTTGAGAATAGCATAAACCTCTTCTACTTAAAATTTATTTTGGATTCTAGATTTCTAAAAAATATTAATAATACACAAACAGTAGTTTTTACAATCAACTTCATAGAATTTGACATCATACCATCTAATTAGATAATAATTATAATATTAATCACATTAAGTTGTATGTCCATAACATTGGTTTTTCTAAAATTTATCATAAGCTAGCCTTTTTCAATTCCTAGAATATGAAGGTGAATAAATTTTATTATATATATAGACCATCTTGTATAAAAGTTATTTAATTTGATATTCTCAGGCAAATTTCAAAGTTATAAACATTTAAATGTTTTTCTGCCTTTATCTTGGAATTAAACGCGAATTGACTCCATCACTCTTCTATAATATTAAAGTAAGAGAATAAATAATTTAAATAAATCTCAACTTGCATCTCAAACTCTCACTATAACGTGAATTGAATTCATTAAAAAAGCAATTAGAAAAAAAATATTGAACTTATTGTGAAATTTATTTGGCTTGTAAGGTATAAAGGTGACTTACATTCCCGACGATGACGATTCACAATTAAGTGATGAGGAAAGTATTATCAGGTCAAATCCAAAACAAAAAATTGGAGTACAAGGTATTCTCTCTCTTTCTTTCATTTTATCACATTGAAATATGTAATATATTTTGTTAAAAAAACAATAAAATAAAAATTAACTTATAAAATATTCTAAAGTGTTGTCTCTTTGAGAAATTTAGGTAAGCTACAAATGAGAAGATGTAATTGATACATGTAATTAGGATACATATTTCATTCTAGATCATTGCCAAATATGTAGTTATTCAATATGTTTTAATCTCTGACCATACGGCTTCATTTTTAGCCACAAAAAAGCAAAAATCTTGCTAAAGCAAACTCCATCACGCTTTAGCAAGCGTACACAAGAAAACAAGAAAAATGGATTTTATTAAAGCGAGGAGGACCCTCAATTTAGCGAAATCTCACTCCAAAAATTTTATTAAAGGCATATGTCTTACGCGTTCCTTGATTTTATTAAAAAGGCATTATAATTAATAGAATTTAATTATTACTTCGACTGAAATCAAATAGTATTTCATTCTCATGAAATAAGGCGTATGTTTTGTTAACCTAAGATTATGTTGTAATTGAATGTAATTTATCTTTTTTTTTCTTTATTAATCTTTTTATTTCCTTTGTTTAAATAAATATGAAGACTTATATGAAAAAGAAAATGTTTCACTTTGTAGATCTATAGGAACTAGGAAGCATGAGTGCTATAGGAACTAGGAACATTTTATACGAAAAAGACATTTTGCTTTCTTTTTTTATTTTATTTTGTTTTCCTTTTTGGCTTTAATTAACCCTAGAAATCATAAACGGGCAGGTTGAGAGAAATATTTTAGGTTATTCTAAAGTAATCTTTGAGGGAAAAAAAAAACTTGATAGAATATTCACAGTGAAAATATCGAAAATCTCTAAGATAATTTGACTATTGCTGAGATCATTGCTATGTGATTCTAAAGTATTTTTTTCCGTTATTTGTACATTTTTCCAGCTAAAACCTACTTATTATTTTTTTGATATAATCTATCCATCATATAGTCTGTTGTTAAAATAATAACACGGAATACTTTTAACAAATAATTTCATTTCTATAAGCTTCATAAATTTCGTTCATTTATCTCAATAATGTTTTAAATCTTTGCCATCACTTCTTTAATTTATGACAAATCTAATTAACTTTTTCCTACAGTGATCAAGGGTTTAAGACTGCTTGTTTGGAAATTCTCTACATGGCTTGGTAAGTAAAGTATCTCATTCATGGAAAAGCTTTTAACTTTTTGAGGTTTTAATGTGATTGGCTAGCAATGGACAAGAGGTAGGGATATAGAGCTTATCCCTATCCCCACACTAATCACTGAAAAGGAAATTTTCATCCCCAATGTGCCGTAAAATGTCCCCAAAATAGATTTGTTAACGTCCACATATGACGAAGTTTATTCATTTACTTTTCCAGCTTGTAAGAATTGTCATCATGCCATGATCATATAAATTTAGCAGATACGTATTTCAAAAATTAAATGCAATTGAGGAAAATTCAAAGCCATTTCAATAGATGATTACACAAACATCTAAAATAATCATTAATAGATTCAACGCTAATAAACTACAATCTTGATCTAAATAAAATTATTTAATATTATGTACAAAATATTTACTAACTAAAAAGTTAATAATTTAATTTTCTTAATTTTGTTTTTTAATAATTTGTACGACCACAAGGCATGTAGGGAATTAAAGGTAGGGAATTTCAATCCCATCCCTCCTCGATATATATCAATTTGAGGATAAGGCTCTAGCCCAACCCCAGTCTATCCCAACCCCAGTCTATCCCTAAAATATGAAATATCATTTCTTAGTCAAACAATGAAGGACTCCACAAGTGCCCATGGAAAATTTTGTCATCCCTAACTATTGTTGTTAAGTTTATATTTTTATGAATTGCAGTCCCTGAAATACACCACATATACGACAGAAAGTTGAAACATGTTCAAGCGCATAAAATTGTCGAATGTATACTTGAGCACATACCATATTTAAGCAATGACCAGCTTGAAAAAATTGGATGGAATGAAGCAATACATGATGCTATAAAAAATGGAATAACTGAGTTCGTGGATGAGGTGATGGAATCCACTCCTGAAATCATATGGAGAAAAGATAAAAAGGGAAGAACAATCTTTGCACATGCAATTGTTCAACGCCAAGAAAAGATTTTCAGCCATGTATATAGTTTGGGTGCAAAGATGCGAATAGCAGTTATTCGACATGATATCTTTGGCAATAATTTCTTACATTTAGCTGCAAAGTTATCCCCTTCATCTCAACTTGATCGCATCTCAGGTGCAGCTCTTCAAATGCAAAGAGAGTTGGAATGGTTTGAGGTAAATATATATGCTTTAACCTTTTGCTAAAATTTGCTTGGTTTACTTGTAAGCCTTTCTGATAATTCATCTGACATAAAAATTAATCAAATACAAATTAAACTTTAGACACAAATAACCAAATTCAGTAGTCATCTTGCTATAAAATATTCCTGAACATTTTTTCATTTGTCATAATTGTCTAGTATACTAGATCAAATTGTCTAGTGCACACTAGAACTCGTTAGACTACATCAAACCCTTCTAGATTATATAGTTTAATGTCGATCATAAGTGGATACATCATAACATGCTAGCTAGAGAATACTAGATTACATTAAAAGTGCTTTGATATTAAGGTTGCAAAGGTAAAAGTAGAATCCTTGAGAAGCTACAGTTGCAAAAGTGTTTGATAAATTTACCAAAATCACTCCTCCAAGAATCTGTCTCCCTCCCACATAAATTTTACAAAGCTAGTCATAGGTAACTTTCGAAAAGTTGCATTATAATTGTTATTTATACCCTCATTAATTTAATAAAGAGACAAATTTACCTCATTAACTTAAAATTAATTAATTTTTAGTAAATAAAATATCAACAATATAATTTAATTAAAAATTAGTTTTTGAAATAATTTCTAAAAGTATAAAAGTGTTGCCAGAGATATGACGCATCAGACGACACTATCACCATAAAAAATGTTCAGCAGTGACCAATCTGTCAACATATCAACATACTCTAATAGATTAGCCACTGCCGATCATTTTAGCGATAGTGGTGTGACTAGATGGTCCATGTTGTCGATGTGAAATGATAGAATATTAATTTAATTATTATTATTTTGAATTTTATTAATTTATATATTATTATTAACTATATTAATTTTTTAATTATTTTAATAATATCTAATATTTTCGTAATAATTTTTACTATTCTTTTATAATTTTATATTAACTCCTTTGTCTATTTTTATCATAATCTATAATATTGAGAATCTAAAAGCTGAATTTACCAGGCAGTTCTATGCAACTTTTAAACCGTTCAATAATTTCAAAAAGACAGATTACCAAACACCGTATAACTTTTTACTCAACTGATTTTTCTTACGAGTCCAACCAAACCCTAAACCATGTTCGATTAGGTGGTCTACCAAGACGATGGAAATTACAACTTGGAGTTATGATGGTTAAGGTCACTTCTAAATTTGGCTATTTGTGTCCAAGTTTCTATGCGCAATTACTTGTGTCCAATAGACTACCATATGGGCTGTTAAGCGAAACTTTTAATTGTGTTGATGATTTTCCATTGATTCACAATGTTTTCAGGAGATAAGTAGCATCTTACCACCAAAATACATGGAGGATGTGAATGAGAACAACAAAACACCAAGTGAATTGTTCTCGGAGGAACATGAGGAGTTAGTCAAAGAAGGGGAGCGATGGATGAAGAACACTGCAGCTTCATGTATGGTTGTAGCTACTCTAATTGCTGCAGTGATGTTCACATCTGCGTTCACAGTTCCAGGTGGTAATAACGATAAAACAGGCATCCCAATATTCGTGAAGTATAATGCATTCTTTATCTTCGTTGTTTCAAATGCATTATCTTTGTTTTCTTCTTCTACTTCTGTGTTAGTGTTCTTAGGGATCCTCACTTCACGCTATTCAGAACAGGATTTTCGTAGGTCCTTGCCCACAAAACTAATAGTTGGTCTTTTCACTCTTTTCTTCTCCATAGTAACAATGATGGCATGCTTTGGCGCTGCCATTACTCTCATCCTTGAAAAAAGATTACGTTGGATTGCCATTCCTGTTATTGTTCTTTCCACAATTCCAATTGCTCTCTATGCTTTCTTTCAGTTTCCTCTCCTCGTTGAGGTACTCCTTTATACATATGGACGTAGCATCTTTAACAAGCCAGCAACTACGCAGAAGGTACACTGATATGGAGGAATTTCATATATAATTATTCGCATTTGTTGCATTATTATTATCTTTGTTTTATAAATATATGTTTCAGGGATATTTCTTCTATGTTATCATGATTCTAGTATTCCGAAGGAATTGCAAGATTAATATATGTTTCTATGTTATCCTTCGTGTTATATTCATATTTTTATGTTAAGAAATCAATGACATGGCATAAACTAATTATACTTAGTTATAAGAATTAAAACAATTCAACAATTAATATTGAGTAAGTGTTGATGGTATGACTCATATGTCATACATCTGTGGAAGGTGACTAATTGTTGGAGGTATCGTATGTTATTGTAAGGGTATTTTGAAAACTAAGATTTATTATAAATAATTATTGACGTAACCCTAATTTTTAAGTAGTGACTTACTTTGTTGTCACAGTAGATGTAGGCTCATAGTCGAACCACTATAATTCATTGTGTGTTCTTTCTCTTTTCTCATTTGATTCTCGTTTATTGCACAACAGTAAGAAAATATTGCATGGTATGTAAATGTCAAAAAAAATTTTAGCATTAAACTTTTTACTAATCTATGTTCTTCCCATTATCTAAATATACAAAGCTTATGTGATTGATAAGACACACTCGCTTTCTTATTCGCACTCTTAATTCAGCAATGGCATAACCAAATTATTGTTTTTGGTTGGGCTAAAATTCTACTTAAACTTTATTAAAAAAAAATAACTGATAGTTCAGATGCCTAAGGTTTAAGACCAAACACTTAAGTCTAGATAGATTTTAAACTATCATTAATACCCAACACTGGTAGAAAATAAAAATCTTCCCTAAAAGTTTCCAGAAACCTCGTTGTCAGAAGGACTAAATCACTATCATGATATATCAAACCATGTAAACATTATCGGGCATTCAATTGTCATTTGACCGTAAAAGGTTGAGAAATAGAAATCTTGTTGTCAGAATGATTATTTCTGTACTTGATCATTAATTGAATTGTCGTTTGGACCTTAAAACCATGTAATTAGTATCATCAGGCATTGAATTGTCGTTTGGTCATAAAAGGTCGAAAAATGTTCGCCAGCAAGATCTTTCACGACCTTCATAAGCAAAACACCGATCTTTTGTAGCATTGGTATGCCAAACATACGCCGATACATGCAGCCGTTTCTGACGACAATGACAACTCCCTAATTGTATAGTTGAGGTCTCGGGGTTTATAAGGAGGTTAATAGTTTTAGGTTTATACCGAGTTTGATGTTTGTAGTATGTGATAACTAGTGGATTCTTGACATGACAGATATAAAGATAAGTACTATAAATGCTTTAGTTGGGCACATAAGATGTATTCCAAATCTATGGAAAGAAATAAGATGAATAATTAACAAGATAAACACCCAAAAGAATTTATAAAATTTTAATAAACCATCAATTCTAATNAAACAATTACAAGAATAATTAAACTAAACAATTTTAATTCAACTAGAGCTAGAAAACAAATTAAAACAAATCCTAATAATAATCAAATTCTAAGATAAATAACTACCTAAAACATGATAATCCTAATCAAAATAAATTCTAAGAGTTTGATTAAAATTGCGCAACATCAAATTTTCTGTCATCCATACATACAAGAAGGGATATTGAATCACATAAGTCTTGTGATCTTCACTTCAATTGATATGTTGTGTACTTCGTTTGCTTTTCTTTTAGAATCCCCACCATTAAACAAATATTCTTACNCAAATCTATTCAAAGCTTAAAACAATCAAAATAAAATTGATTATTGAAAAATGGAAAATAAACATCCAAACACGGCAAGGTGGAGTAGGTATATTAAAGTTCAATCCTCTTTTATTCCCTCGAAAGTGATTGCATGTTGAACCCAATTTTTATTACTTTGATGTAAGAGGACTATAATGGAACAAACCAAAATGATACTCCGTAGAAGGACTAAATTGATAAAAGCAAGACCTGATGGGCCAAAATGATACTTTTTCTCTGACAATAGAAATGTTTGCACATGAAGGCTTCTATGGTTTCTTTTTCTTTTTCTTTTTTTCTGTATTTCTTTTTCTTTTTTTTTTCTTTTTTGTTTTAAATATAATGTTCTAGCAAAGCAGTTTGAATCAATGAACTTTAAAAACTCTTGAATCCACAATGACAAGATATTTACTATAGGGATTTTCTGAAATTTTAATAAGTTATCGATTTTAATGAACAATAACAAGCTTATTTATAACTTAACAATTCTAACTCGACTTAAACTACAAAAAAAATAATAAATAAATTCGAAGATATTAATTATCTAAAACAAGATAAATCTTAATAAAGATAAACTCTAAGAATTTAACTAAAATTGTGTTAAATCAAATTCTCTCTCATCCATTAAAAAAAAANAAAGGTGATGTTGAATGACAAAAATCTTGTATCTCTTTATATAGTGTGTGATTTATTTTATATATTATTAATCTCGAACTTTATACATAAGCAGATTTTTTATGTATCCAAGTTACTTGATACATACTTTGTTTAAAATCTCAATGCATTTCATTACTACAATTATGAAAACTATGTATATTTTTAAGAGTTTTTTTTTTAACATAATAAATCATGAAGCTCTAGGCCCCAACGGAGTAGTNGTTCAAATTTTTTTTAACATAATAAATCATGTATCCAAGTTTTACACCATTAAAAAATTTTTAAAAAAAAAGTGGTTGAGGAAAAAATAATGAACAATAAACTTTATGAAGCTCTAGGCCCCAACGGAGTAATGTTCAAATTTTTTTGGACTATTGAATTTGTGTGATAAATGAACATAGATTTATGTCTAATTTAAAGTTGAAAATTTTAAGTTTAAAGATCTCGTTAGTTCCACATCAATTGAGAGGTTAACAATTCATACACGGATGGGCCTCCATCCCCAATGGCTCATTGCCCACTTTGGTTGAATCCAAGTCTGCCGGGTGTAGCCATTTTGAAAAAGCCCTCCTGAAAAGTAAGTTTCTTCTCTTATAAGATACAAACCAACCCAATACGTAGTAGATATGACACTTAAGTTTCACACTTGATTGATAAATATTCAAATTAACAAATAAAGTAGTTCATAATTAAAGAAGCGTTGAAATGAAAGAATATTTCTTCCCCGAAACACAAAAAGTATTTTGATGAATCACGCAATTAAAATAAGATGAGTCCAAAATTAAGTAGTTACTTTGCTTGAGAAAGAAGAAAAACTAAAGAAACTTAATGGTCATTAATAATAAAGCATAGGGAATTTATGGCCTTAATTAGATATAGTCACATCTGTGACACTTTATTCCAAGTGGATGATATAGCGAATTTCAGTTTCTTTTATGTTTATTAAGGCATAAAATTATGTACCAAGTACTTTCGTCTTTCTCAATTCATGAAGCATAAGCCAAAAGCCTATAGATTTGAGTGAAAAAGAAAAATTGTAAAAGAACATGAACTGACTTTTGTTAATTGACATTATAAGCTTCTTTTGTAACTTCATAATGTTGGGAAAGAATTAAGAGATTACCAAAATCACTGAATTTATAATATAATAATACATACAAAGATCTACCAAAAGCTTCACGGCTTGAGAAAATACTATTTTCTTGTTTTAGTACTGCTCATGAAGTTACCAAGACATTAAATAATTATAGTTGTTTAAACTATATATATGGGCCTAAACTGGCATTCGAATTGGATATCATACATGAGCGGCAAAAAGAATTTAAGAAAAAAGAGAAAAAAAGATGTAAAAGAAGAAGAAGAAGAAGAAGAAATGAATATGAGATACTAATTAATCATATAATTTAATATAAAATGATGCAAGAATAACATCGGGACTGGTAAGACAACATTAATAAAGAAAAAACAAAAGGCAAAGTAGTCAAGAATAGCTAAATTGCAGTGAGAAGCTTGTCGTGCTTGGCTACTTTAGTGTTTTATTAATTATATAATTAACATTTAACACACACGCACACACTTTTTTTTTTATACCGACTCAACAGTTTTTTCTATTATTAGATTAAAAAATTTAACATATATTAAATATGTATAAAATAAAATAAAAAATTAAGTCTCAATAACTTATATATATATAATTATATTTTTCCAAGCAATATATACAATAATCAGCGCTCAGGAACAGCATAAGTTTTGTGATAGTCTCGTGGAAAGGTTTCAAGCAAGGTGGAGAGCATCTTCAACATTCAATTTTTTTTTTTTTTTATTATCTTCTTTGTTATTGATAGATTTCTATTACATTTCTCAAATAATTAATTAGGCATGTTTGAAAGTTGTACATGATGAGTGAGATACGTATTATACGTGAGTATAATAGTGTATGACGGGACTAGTTACGATGTAAGCTGAGTGTATATGGGTATGCTCGTTAGGATTGATGATTACGGAAGATATGCGAGGGTATGAACGTGTAGAGATAGATAAGATGTGATTGAGCCATACGTATGTTAGATCGGACAGGATAGAGTCAATTTGAGATGATTTGTCGATATAGTGTTAGACTTCATTTTGCCTTGACTGATCCAAGATTTGAAGGAAACACTTATGATATAATTGAGATCGGTGTTAGGTCTTATTTTGTCCTGTCTGATACAGGATTTAAGGAAAACACCTAGATAGTAATATGTATGACTGACATTGGTATTTGAGTGCCTGATTGGCTAGAGAGAGAAATATGATTTATGGAGAGTCATAGGTTGATATTTGAGATGTGTGAATACGTCGCGATTGGGGCAATGGTTATAGTTGTACTGAGGAAAAGGTCGTTTGATGGAATTAGATATACTTGATGTTTGTGCTTGTTTGTGTGATGCATGCATTTGATTAATATGTTATAAATTATTTAGTGTTAGAAATTCCTACTGAGCTGTATTGCTCACCCCTTCCTTCACAGGCACCCGAGGTCAGGAGTCTAGCGACGTGATCCGAAGCTCACATAGAAGATCTCGGATGGTATTGGGCATGTCTGGGTAGTCATGATGAGTTGTGAGTCACTGTCTATGTTTCGGCTTTAAAAAGAAAAAAATTTTGTAATCGGTTTTCCAGTATAAATGCTTTATGTTAAACGTTTTTCAGTATTTTTACTTTACTTATTTACATAGTGACCCTCAGAATTCCTGTATAAAGGATTCTGGGGCGCCACATGTTAATTTGGGATACATTTAGGCTATGGCCTAGAATTTTGTAAGCTCTTTTATTTTGGTTATTGATCGATAAATTTTGATTTTGGACATTAACAACTCTTGCTTGAACATGTTTTGGATCATGTATTAGACTACGATTCACATTATGTACTTGTGCTTGAATTCATAATAACTTGTATGTGTGTATATTACAGAATGATAGTAGATGATTGACCAGATGATGTACAAGCATTGAATTTAGCTTATGAATGTGAATGTTAGATTGGAACCAAAAAAAAAAATAGTCACAACTGTAGTCTCCACTTAATGGATTTCAGGTCATGAGCAACACCCTGTAAAACCTTACAGAAGCATCTTTTAAATCTCACGCTATTATGACTTCAATATCTATAGAATATTATTTTCTTCTTACAAATCTTACAATCCCAATTAACCAAGTTATTGACCTTTATACTAAATGTTTCACTTTCGATTCTAATCTAAGATTGCAGCCTGTAAGCCAAAGGTAAATTACCCATTCAGGATTAAGGTAGGTATGTCTTAGTTGCTCTGATATTCGGTTTATGTTTCACTCATGGTATTTATACTAAAATATATTGAACCTTGTTCAATATATTCATAATACACAAATGCCTTTGACTTAAAGTCTCCACTATAATCATCTGAGACTAATCATCCCCACGAAAATAAACGACACAACAATTTTGTCCAAACAAATAGCTTAATTCTGTCTATAGGTTTTGAACTTAATTCGAACTATGATAAAATTTTAGGTCTCCCATATATGACCATCTCATATAACCAGAGAATTTATCATTCTTCTAGCGTTGGATCTTTGATCATTATCATAAAAGAGATATGAGACAATTGATTATACAACAACTTTATCCAAACAGAGAGCACAACTCTATTATAGGTGTGAATTAAATTTAAGCTATGATAGAATTTTTTGTCTTTATGTGATCACCTCATATTAATAAGGACTTTAAAATTATACTAACCCTAGAACCTTAATTATTGAAATTATTAGAGATAATAAGAGTAAACTATGATTGTATAAATAAAACAAATTTTATTTATTAGTTATGTTTATATTAATTACAAAAAAAATATTTTACTTTCAAGGCAGATCTCTAATAAATATAACCTAATAAATCCAAACCAAATGGCTAAAATAATTTTGTTTACTAGGGTTTTTAAGATAATAAATTAATATATTATTTATTTATTAAAAAAATTGAGTATCAGGTGAAGGAAATTAAACTCAACCCAACCCATAAAAAATTTAAGTTACAAATAATCCGAATGAAATCATAAAACCAAACTAACTTGCATATTTCGATTTGGATCAGTTTGGGTTTTTGGATTTTGAGTAATTTGCACTCCCTAATCAAAACAATTATGTTTGAAACTTTTAATTACTTTTATTAATTTTTTAGTATTTTTGGACCAAAAAATGCATATTATACCTCCCTCCTTCCCCAAATGGCTTCAACAGCCACCTCCTCCTCATCAATAGAGGCTCAACGGGTCATCAGCTCGTAAAAGATGACAGACGCCCTATGGCAAATGCCTTTACTACCATCGAGTAAGGAGAAGTCAATGTCAAAGATACTGACCAATACGAGGTACATTGTATGGACCGAAAGAATTTAGTGTTAGTTATAAGATAAAATATGAGTGTTCTTTAATGACTATAAAAAGGATACATNCAGTATCTATGGATTGCAATAAAATCAAGCATAACTATATATATATATATATATATATAAGTATTATTCTAAATTATAGTAATTTGATAATTTTTTCTTAATTTTTTTTTTTTAAATTAAGGCCCAGTCCAGAAGGTGGTAGAAGGCTAGACCAACAAAGTACAGTCAAACCAAGCCCAACTCGAGAGCTACTCTTCTCGCTGCGTCATTCATTGCTTCGTTTCATTTGTTGCTAGGGTTGATCATTTCATCCTGAGAGAGATCTCTCTCTCTATGTCTGCCAAGCTTCGAGTTCCANCAGCGAAAATGACGAAATTCCGGAAGCTCAATCTACCAACTGCCCACAGAATGTCAATGCTGAGGTTCTTTCTGCTTCTATTTCAATCTTCCCCTTCTCTATAAACTCCCAAATTTTAGATTATTTTTATTTTGTTTAATAAAATTTTATTTGATGTTCTTTCATACGCAGAACGATGGTCTGGCAGTTGTTGAAGCTCGAGAGAATATAGTTGAGAAGAGCATTGTGAAGTTCGGAACCCATTTATGTTTTTGTTTTTACATTTTCGTTTTCATTTTTTTTCCCAACAAAATTTTAGGGGCTGATAAGTGGTAAGTGTAAATTACAAAGTTTGAAGGTTTTTTTTTTNTTTTTTTTTTAATTATATTTTCGTGGAAAACAGCATTGTGCAGTTCGGAACCCATTTATTGCTTATTTTGTTTTACAATTTACAGGCAAAAGAAATTAACGTTTTGCTGATAATATGGTACAATTTGGAAAAGAGGTGTGTACTTGTTTTGGTTTTCTCACCTGGTTTTAATCTTTATATATATATACTTTAGATTTATGACATATAAAATGCTAATTGTTATTTGGAATAGGCTGCACAATCTCTATGTGAAGTGAATGGATGAAGCAGAATATTTTTAGACAGATGATAAGTAACTGAAAGTGATATTTTTCAAAACTTTACTTTGATCGTTGAGATAGTTTCCCAAAATAAAATTGCTTCAACAACTGTCTAGTTAGAACCTAGGATATATTTNTGTAGAGTTCATTTAGAGGAGAATAGGATTGGATAGTAAAAGATGAATACGAGAAGAGAGAAACAAATGGGCAAATGGAGAAAAAAGAATGAAATGTGTAGTATCTTTTGATAACGCCACAGCCTTTGCTTCTGGAGCTCCCAAGAAACTCTCAATGTAAGAGCAACTATCCGATAGTTCCTCTACCTAGGTTTTTCCTGATTATTATCTGGGAGCTAGTATTGGAAGCCTGGAAGTAATTTCAATTTTTTTCGTCTGTAGATTTGCTCTTTTGAGTTTTTGTTGCCATTCATTGCCCTTTGAAATTATGATAGGGTTCCCTTTGTGCTGCGAGCTGCATTATAAGAGGTGATGATGTTAATTTGCATATGATATAAATTATCAAATTATCATTTTTTTTCTTCTTTCGTCTGTATCATTCTAAACTAAGGGTTGGTTTGATGTAGAATTTCAATACAATTCTCTGTTTTTTAAAATAAGGGATACATAAATTTTTTTAAATGTTTGGTTTTAAATGTTTTAAAAAAATAGGACATAATTTTAGAAACTAGTATAATTTTTTTTTAAAAAAAAGGGAAAAGGTTTGTTTTCTATCTTTTTATTTTTGTTTTGTTTTTAAAGTTTTGGAGTTTAGAAATAGTTTTTTGAAGTTTTATATTAAAATATGGAGACGAATTTTAATTTTTTTGGAAATTTGTTTTTGCATACAAGTCTAGCAACCATAAATATTCTTACCTGTTAATTTTAAAATAACATATTTAAAAAGTGGGATCTTTATACCAGTTTTTCAATCGCAGGAAGGACTGGGTTAGAAATGCCAAATTTTAGGTTTTAATATAAGTTTCCTTATTATACAATAGGGTGCCTCATAGACTCAAATGTTCCAACCAATCATTGAATATTCTAAAGTTTATTCATTCAATTTTCTTAATATTGGATTGATGACAGAAAATAGAATAAAAATAAAAATAGGGTTAAATACATGACGATTCTTAGGCTAAACTTTAAATTCATGTCTTGACAGTCAAGATTGGAAGTACCTTTATATGTTTGGTATTGTATGTGATGATTTAAAAATTTAAATTTAATATTTAGATTAAAAATATGAATGATGCTATTTTAATATTTAGATTAAATGAATTATTAAATTACAGAAAAATAGAAGGGTTGGCAATTGCAGCTGGATGCTCCCTAAAACACCGCCCATCCAGCTGGGAAATACACCTGCAAAAAAACTGCATTACCCAAAATAATTAATTGATTATTAAATTTCTCTTAATTTTTTTTTTTGTTTATAAAGATTCATAATACAAATACATATTATTATATAGTCTAAGTTGATCATTAAGGTAGAATAATACTCTCTTTTTAAAAAAAAAATAATTTTTAATTGTGTATTTAGGTCTTGCTGACATTTATTAATGGGTAAGTGGGTGGTGCTTGTCTTTCTCCTAGAGGGTAAATTCTTCCCACGCCAACCTTGTGCAGTGGTAGGGGCTTGCGTTACCCATTTAGACCACAAAAAAATTGGAAGGATTTTTTGAGTGATTCTATTCAGCCCCACTTTTGATCTCGCTAACCCCATTATTACACATTTTTTGCGTGCTTAACTAAATACATGCATTTAGCCTTTAAACATTTTTTGATTGCTTAACTCAATATATGCATTTAGCCATTAAACATTTTTTGAGTGCTTAGTAAACAGTTATTTTCAAATTCAAATCAATTCATCAGCCACCATCACTTCCCTCAACTCTAAACTCTTCAAAATCTTCCCAATATAAAAAGGCAAAATTTTGTAATTTAACTTGTAGAGCATGATAAAATGCAAACCATCTAATCACCTCTACGCATGAGGGTTAAATGACAGTGTTCCATCTGGATCTTTGGCCATGAAGTTTGCAGTAGTTTCAACAATCATGGTCATGAAGATTGAAGTAGTTCTATGATATCAATGAACATGATCGTTGAAGGAAAAGTAGGGCCTAGTACATGAAGGTTGATTCAGTGATAGATTTTATTGACAACTATGCAAGAGCCTGATTTCTCTAATGAGAATGATGATTGATGTTGATGATAGTCATAAATTATTTTTATTTATCTCTAGATTAAATATTAAATTAATGAATTTATTTCCAATAGATTGATTTTGCAATATTTTGAAAGATATTTTTCTTCCTATTAAATTTGAGAATGATTTTGTGTAGGAGCTTGATTTCTCCTCATCAACGGAGGCTCGGCAGCTCATTGGCTCGCGGCGGAGGACTGAGGCTCTGTGGCGAATGCCTCCACTGCCAACGAAGAAGGTGAAGTCAATGGTGGAGGTACTGGCCAAGGCGAGGTACGCTGTGGTGGACCAAGGCGATGACTACAGCAACATCAACTGCGAGAAATGTGGGTCCGGGGAGCAACCAGAAGAGCTGCTCCTATGCGATAAATGCGATAAAGGCTTCCATATGAAGTGCCTGAGACCGATAGTTGTTAGAGTTCCAATTGGATCCTGGCTGTGCCCCAAGTGCTCTGGCCAGAGATGTGTAAGAAGTAGGGAATTTTAATTTTAATTTTTTTTTTTCTGAAAATTGCTACATTACTGGGAGTAAAATGCCGGTAATGTTATCCAATTAACCCTTTTTTAATTAGTAGTTAAAGATGGACTGCTACTAATATTATTACAACGTTTTTATGTTAGCATTTCCTAACGGTTCAAAAAACATTACGGTAACAATACTGGTTCGGTAATGTAGTATGACCCTTTACTTTCTTATTCTGTTTTCAACTTGTTTAATGTAAATGTGTTTTGCGTGTTTTTATATTTTGTTTTAGGTTTTTCCCAAAAGAAGATAATTGATTTTTTCAAAATTCAGAAGTGTAAAGAGGCTAAAGATAAATGTGCTTCAACTCATCAAGGTGAATTTTTTTTTTTTAATTCTTGTTTTTGTTGTGATCATCATTGTTGTGTATGTTTTTAAGTTGTTTGATGATTTATATTGGACATCTTTCGAGCATTAGCAACAATTTACTTGAAGTATTTGTTTGAAGTTTGTATGAAAAACATAGTCAGAGTATGGAATACACAATAAAGTGATAATATTGGGAAAATAATTTGGAGCTTTTTTAGCAAAATGCTCAAATGCTGGATATCTCGTTGCATGAATTATATACTTGATATTGTCTTCCTTTAGCATTCTTCATATAAACTAAGACTAACAGGATATATGCAAGTAAAATTTGTCTAAAGCAATATGGTGATGGAAACCAGGATATATTCATTATTTTAAATAGGTATTGAATTAGACAAGTTGGCAAATTGGTAGATGAACATCATGCCTTACATCTTTTCGACTTCTCTCTGTATGAGACAAAAGAGAAATTCTCACTCTTAATCAAAAAGACCTTATTCAATGGCTTCTAGAAATGCTTAATGTCAAAGGTAGCCAGTCTCAAATGTTCTGACATTTTTTTTCCAGGGTTTGTAAATATAGTTTCTAGGATTTCGTAGCCATTTGGTCTATATATGTAAGTAATATTACTTCATAAAAAGTAGTTTGTAGGATTTTGTATTTTGGAGTTAATGCCTTATTAATATGGACATCCATTAAAAAAAAAAAAAAAAAAAAGCCCATGAATA
>JANKKB010002664.1:0-26253 GCA_026225775.1 Bursera palmeri
TCATCTTTTTGGAGGACCCTTCCGATGAAGACTGATTCTGTGAATCTTGCTCATCCTTGGCCTCATTAAATGGTGGTTGGCGTTGGATATTCAAGTCCAGAGGCTGATTCTCTAAAGTCTTGAAAGACTCATTCCGAGCCGGTCCAAGTTGCACGCCTTCAACAAGATTACTCTGGGCGGAAATTGCCGACGAAGACGATGGTTTTTGGCGATTTACATTACGACTAAAAAACTGATTGAGAAACGTAGCGCCAGACACATTATGGAGATGAACCTCATGACAAACTGGTCGAAATGGTAGTTCCACCATTAGATTACGATTATAACCAGAACACATGCGTGGAATCGCTTGCGGAGTCTGCCCAAGTTGAGGGTAGTGGAATTGGGGGCCTCTAGGAAAGCTACTTCGGGAACCCTGACCGTTATGCATGAAGGCCGGGATTTTGGAGTCTTCTTTTACTGACATATTCCTACAATTCTGATAATCTTGAGGCTGAATTTCGTCTTCCGGTTCTTCTTTTAGGACTGAATCATCTCTTAAACGAGCTGAACCTTGGGCAGACTTATACAGCCTGCACAAAACCAAGTTGTCCAGCTGCGAGGAACAATATGAACCCGAAATCATTAGTGAAGTATTATTTCTAAGTTTGACATTGAATTAGAGAGAAAAAAAGCAAGAAATTTACGCTCATATCCTTGTCTTTTCTCTTCCTCTGGAAAGAATTATCGACTCTAAATTCATGCATAAGCCAGTCAGTCTTGTCACCGTTTGAGTTGTAGAATGCTAATGCCGTCTTGTGTCCAACTGGAGCACCATTATAATTAACAGGTGTATCTCCAGTAGACCTCCAGTACCCATCTCCAGCAGTTCGATTGGGCGTTTTCCCATCCTGGCTCCTCATATCTCTTGATGTAAAGAAATACCATTCGTTCTCTCCATACTCGTTCTCTCCATACGACTTCCAGTTTTCTAAATTAATACTAAACGTGTCATCACATCAATCAACACTACAAAATAAATATTAAAAAAAGGACGCAGGCGAATTCTTTCAGTTCTGATTTCTAAGAAAGCAATATTAAACCTAAAAATTGGCATAAATCCATTCAAGATTCATAGGTAACATCTAACAGGGAAAATTATCTGTATGAACCGCATTTTCCATTAAAACTAATCAAAAGAAATCTTTTTCTGTTGTATCTTGTGCGTAGGTACAAAAAGAAAACAAGCAAAGATATAAACTTCAACGCACGACTTACAGTGGAAGTGAACAAAAAAGATTTGTTCAAGGAACCCAAGACTCAAGAAAGAATAAAAAAGCATATCCATTGCAAGTCCTCAGAAACACGAAGCAATAAAACACTAAAAAAATGAAAAGTGACCTGAAAGTGTTTGAGGATTCTGCTTAAACAGCTCGACTACGTTAATCCTGTTGCGTGGCAAAGGTTCACCCATTATCTTTCTTTTCAGGTAAAACTCCACCAGCTCTCCATCGTAGGGCTTGAACCGGTACCCTGTTGGGATCGAATTGAAATAAGCATCTTGACCTTCATCACTACCCTTGAAAGATTCAGCAACAAATGAAGCATCATTGTCACTAGTTTCCTTTCCTGCCGGCTGTCCACCGCTAGGGTCTTGCCCTTCGCATCCCAGCTTCATCTCCTCTAGCTCCAACATTGAAAGCACTCAAGAACAAATAGTTAACAAGGCAAGCTCAGCTCAAGGTTATGAAAGGAGAGAGATTTAAGAGTTAGTTATCAAAGGACATTTTTGTATGTTTTGGTTTCTTTTTATATTACGAATTCCTTTGACTATCACAATCATCTTCTTGGATTGGTCCCACTCTCTCACTTCATCACCACCAATCACATTCCATTAAAAGTTTTGATTAGGATTATCAATTTAGTGGGGTCCATTTGTGGGATTGAACTTCAATTTTATTAAAAATAAATCCTGTTAACCTCTCTTGGTGGTTTCTTGGGATCTCACATTCCAAATCTCGCAAATATTTATATGTGAGTGAGACCTGAAAATAAAAAATAAGAATAAAAGAGTGGTAATGAAAATATATATCATAATTAATTTTAATTTTTATTTTATAAAAATGACAAGATTTTATTGCATAAATTTTTAAATATGGCCTATTTATTTTTAAAAAATCAATTTTATTCAAGTAATTCTCTTACTTCTTGTTAAGAAGATGAGTCATAACTGAAAATTAGAAGATGAGTCATAACTGATAAAATTCCTCATCTAAACTTAAATTAATGATAGAGAAGTAATATATTTGATATATAACATGAAATGTGGGTCCATATTTTGAGAAAAAATATAAAAATAAAGATGAATAGTGTATGATTTAAGCAAAGAGAGTTCCTCAATAAATAGATAAAAATACGTAAGAAATCCCACACCACTAGAACATCCCAGAGAAAACTAACTGGTACACACTGTAAGTGCTAAGACAAGTCATAAGCAGAATCCATTTACTCCCCATGAGGCAAATCTTGGACTACACTTGAAAACAATATAATCATTATTATTGGGTTTGACAATATCTTCTTGTACTAACTGATTACCAATGTATGCCTGACAAGTAAATCAAGTTACTAGCTGCAAAATCACTAAAGCACATGAAAGCTCTGATAACAGCCAATGGGAGCTCTGGTTTTCTGTCGAGAAGTAACCCCTCAACAAAACTGGGCTGCTTTAATCTGCTTCAGTCTCACATGAAAAATAAACTTGAATTCTTTGTAAGTGGAGCAAGACACCTACCACAACACCATAACTTCTTTCCTGTATCAAATACATTTGACTCCCAGTAATCATCAACCACATAACTAGCACTAGTTAATAACTTTATTATGGAATGACTGTATCTATATTCGTCTTCTGGTTCTGAGATAAGACTAATTGCCTGCTGCCTACGTGTATTGGTAGCTCAGTGAAGAGAAAAAATCAAAAGAAATGTTCACAGTGACAGGTTTTATTATTTGTTGAGCAATATACCTCGTTTACTTAGATATATTCTTTCCAAAGACACATATTTGTTGTAATTAGTCCAACAAGGCAACAACGATGCCCTTTACCTTAAGTCTTGCGATGGTATATGGCAGGAAGCAAGCTTACCCCCTGTATTATGAAATTAGAAAAGAGAGTTACTTCCTATGAATTTCAAGGTCCATATTTGCAGGAAAATACTAATATCCCAACAAGTGAGTTAGTTACTTCATATCAATTTGAAGGTCCATATTCATAAACAGAGTGCGGGCATGCATGCATGCATCTGAGTAACCATTAATGCCTGGAGGAACACAAACACAGCATTGTCCCACTTGCCATTCTGCAGAAGCGCAGAGGAATCTAGCATCGCATTCTCTACCACAAAACTGAATCTGAAAGCACCATATGCATTCTGAGCCTGATTAAATGGTTCGACTTGCATAGCTTCATCAAGATTACTACGGGCGGAAACTCCTGACGAGGACGGTTGTTGTGGTGTCTGACTCAAGACCAGAGGCCACGAAGCCCTAGCATCATACTCGTTTTGGGCCTGATTAAATGGTCTGAGTCGTCCGACATGCATACCTTCATCAAGATTACCATGCACGGAAATTCCTGACGAAGACTATGGTTCTTGCAGAATCTTTGCAGAACACTTGAAAAACTGATTATCAGGCAGAGCCTCCAAAGTCTCGAGAGATGCAGCGCCATACTCATTCCGAAGTTGAACCAAAGGCTGGCTCCACATTCAGCGGATCCACATTTACATCATTCTGATAGTAAGCATTAGCTTGGGCAATGATAGTCTAGATGCAAGTCTCTCTTAGTTGACGATTATTTAAAGTTCTCATCATTTTCTCTACATTACCGATTCCGAAGAAATGATTGACCTTCTTGTAATTTTCTTGTTGACTAGCCGGGAAATACTTGGCGAGGAGGTAGCCTGGGCCGCACGGTCTGCGTTGATGGAAACATGCAGCAGAAGCTCGGCAGAATCTGTTGACTGGAGTGTAAATTTAAGGAATAAAGTCAAATCTTGAATGGTACATTACTTTCTTATGTTAATTCTTCAATTATTTACCCGTTTTCTGTTTTATAGCTGTACCCTACTATCCTACTACGTGGCACTGACATCAACAGATCAAAGGGAGCTTAACAGTTAATCGATGCTTTTAGTAGTCCATTGACGTCGTAGTCTTCAGTTTTAGTCAATAAACTTTGCACCATTTTTTTAATACTTGTTTGCTCCCTTCAATGGATTTTCAACGATCAGCAGCCACCTCAGAGCCGTTTAATTACATCTGTTTCAGTAATTAAGCTGCACTTTTTGACTAAGTCCACAATGCTGTAGTTTTGGCGAAGGCCATGGTCCCAAAAACCTCATTTTGAGAACCTCCAATAAAGACCATTAGTATTTACTCCCAACAGCCTTTGGGCTTTACCTCCAATATTTAGAAGTATTCACGCCCAAGAAATCTCTTCGGCAACCCAAGCTTATATGCTTACCTTATCACACATCAATAACAACATGGCAACGCAAGTCAATCATCAGCATATATGAAAATGTCTTAAGGAAACTCCTTGATGCCCTCTAACCCTGCCTTGTTAAACAGAGTTGGTATCATAGCAGGTAGCCAGCACACCCCTGTACTATGAAATTGGAGAAAGTGTCACTGCCTATCAATTTCAAGGTCCATATTTGCAGGAAAACGCCAATATCCCAACAAGAAAATAGAGTTTTTTTTTTAAATGTATTCTTAAACAAATTTGTTTCTCATTATGCACTGATAAGCTATGAATTATACTTGTAGAAGATGATTTCAAAATCTAGGACAAGATCATAACGTGTGCTTGAGACAACATTCTTCAAAAGATTTTTGAGAAGTTCTGTAATGAAGCAGGAAAAGCAAATTGCAATGCAGAAAGTACAAATTCAGAGGCACAAGATAAAGCTAAAATTGACTTTTGCATTAGATGGAAACTAAAACAATCAAATGCTACATCCACCGGTTTTGACAAAAATGAAATTACATACTTGGGTACATGTGTTGATAAAGATTTAAAGCCTCACTCACGCATACTGAGCTATCAAAAGCAAACACTAAATGAAAACATAATACTTCACATCCCACTAATCCCTTGGCTGCAATGTTGAGCACAGACAAGAGGAAAGCCAACTATATCAGTACGCAGGTAATCAGTGTAAGCAATCTGCAATCTGATCCATGAAAAACATAAGTGATCCCGGTGAAATGCAGCTAAGATAAATAATAATCGAAGCCTCCAAAGCAATGTGAGCTTATTCTTTCACTGACACCAGGAATAAGCACCCCGGATATCAAATGAAGTTACTAGTCCCAGTTGACATCAAAATGTCAAACACGTACAAATAACTGCAGCAGCAAGAACTTGGAAAGCTTCAACGATGTCTATCTCATCCAAGAGTGTTAACAGCTTCCCACACCAGATTCTTTGGAATGGGATTAGAGAAATCTCGAGCCTGCAAGGCTGCAGCCTGAAGGGTCCCAATTGTCATTGCATTGGCCTTCAAGAATGAAGCACTATCGTACTGCAAATTATGCTTCTTGCAGAGCTCCTTAACAAAGGGTGAAATTCTCCTAAGATGGCATCGAGGCAATCGAGGAAACAAATGGTGCTCAATCTGAAACTGCAATCCACCATGAAACCAGTCCATCCAAGACGAGCAGTTTATATTAAGTGTGCCCTTAGTTTGCTCGCGAAACCAATCATTTGCACAAGGTGGACCAACATATACGCTAGACGAGAAATGATTCAAACAGAATTGAACATGTTGAATGCCAGTAACAGAAAAGCTAGCAACAACAAACATTACTCTCTCGCCCCAGTTGGGTAGGCAGGAAACAACCAAAGGATACCAAATCCAAAAAGAGAGAAGCCCCAAAATTTCCTGAACCCTGTTGGGCACATTCCTCTTGGAGAACAACAGGATAAATGATTGAGCAAAAAGATTAATTCTTGCAAAACACATGACAGGATAAAATGTCCAGTGCTGGTAGCTAACCAAGAATCTGCTAACAGAATCAAAATTCATCTTCCTTTCATAAAAACATGACCTAATGGAATTGAATAGTTTCGAAGATACCGCAAAAAAAGGCATGTGCTGTAGATCCGGATCGAAGTCAAGACTATTGCAGGCAATGTGATGAGCGTTGTGGTTCCATTTCCACCACTCAATACTAATCCCCGCCAGGCAATTCCCAGATAAAATCTGCACCAGACGATTAAACCTCGGACTTGAGGTGATCTTGTAGTGCCCAGAATCATGACCAACCCACCCACTTTGAATCCATAAGAACCCCATTAACCCACCAGAACACAGATGCATCCATGTACTCTCACAGCATAAAACACCATAAACACTCACAACAAACAGCATTGCCGTGAAACACAGTGTATACAACACAGTATGGCCTTTCTTTTCAAACAAACCCATCTTCGAAAACTCAGCCGCAAGCCTTCTGTAATCTTTTGAAACTTCAGAGACTGAATAGTCCTTGAGATAATACCCAGTAAAGTACTTGTCAAGATACTGCCAAGCAGAGCCAGGATGGTAGGCAACAAAAGCGTCAGTAACATCTTGACCTGCAAGACTGAGGAGTGGAAGCTCACCACCAGGGTGGTCATTTTTCCATTCTGATACGTCATAGATTTTGCCCTGAATGGAGATCCAGAGATCTCTAGGCTGGTTGTGAGCCTTGAGCTCTTCCTGTGAAATGTACTTCTTTGAAGCAGCCATGGAAACAGAGAGAGATCTGAGAGTGAGAACAGAGTGAACCAGCTTCTCTTCCTTTCTCTCTCTCTCTCTATTTAGTCAGTTGTGTGGTGGTGGATGTGTCTATGACATTAGACAAAGGAAAGTGGCTTCGGTATCTTTCTGTGTCTGTGTCTGACTGCGGACTCTTATGAGTTATGGAGTTGAGTGTTTCCTCTGAATTCGTACTATGTTGGGTTGTTTTGAAGGTGAAGGTGAAGGTGATGGTGATGGTGAAGAGTTGGCCAGTAGGGGTATCACAGCCAAGCAATTTGAAGAAGCACCAGTGAATGCTTTACACAATCATGAAGGAATCTTGGCCAATTGGGTAACCATTCAATTCTACAAATAAATAATTTCAATATCGACAAATATAAATTATAATATTATAGTTTTAAATAGAGGATATAAAATAATATTTGATTTTTTTTTTTGTTGGTACCTATACGTTTTCTAAGAATAAAAGATGGTATCCAATATTATTGCACTTTAATATAATATGTATAAATATTTTAATTGTTTAAGATTAAAGACCAGATAAACTTTATAATTTTATCAGTCTATTTGATTATAATCATAACACCTAAATATTTTTAATGTCTAATTATTTTTTAATATTTTCATTGATTTTGATAATTTTTGAAATGACCCCCTTTTAGTATTTTTTAAATTATTATAAGCATTGAATTGAAGTTGTTTTATATATAATTGGTTTTAAATTGGAATCAATAATCCATTGATTAAGGTTGACATTATTGTCCAAAACCTGCCAAGTTGTTCGGTTGAGGGATGCTTTGCTGTTGCCGAAATTAAGGTTGGTTAGATGCTAAGAAATGGTGGTTTTGTTTTGGTTAATATTAAGAATAGAAGGAGACTTGTAGGTTTAAGGTGAAACGAAGCAAGGCAACAAGTCTCCTCATTGTCCACTCCTAAAGCATCGCCATTCCTCAACCCTATGTTCTTTACTTTCTCGACAAAACTAAATTATTTTTACAAACAGAACGCGACCACCAACGCCAAGCAAACAACACAATTTCATGATTTTCATCCATAGAATATTCCACCTGGAATATGCTACTTTATTATTATATCTATTCATTGCCATAAATATCTATCCATGAACTTGTATTAAATACAAAAATATCCAAACTACTGCTCTTCACGATATAAAAAGATTAATCAATTGAAGCAAAAACAAACGAACGGCCACAAAGTTGGTTGTTCTTTTGAAAGCGGATGGGCGGATGATAGGATACCTTTCGTTTTAAAAGCAGTGTTGATGCCTTGATGCCTCGAGTACGACAGCTGTGTTTGACAGCGTTTTCTATTCAAAACTGCTTTTTATGTCAACTAAAAGTGCTTCTACTTTCTACCTTATTGAAAAGGTTGGTTGCTACGTGTTTCGTAGTGTTCGATTAGAATATATATATTATTTTCTTAATAGTTAATAGTACTAAATTGGGGCTTAACGATTTTTTATTTTTCTTTGCTTTTGTGGTCTGACAAAGCACTCAAAGGGTACAATCAAACAATAAGAACTTATTTTTGTTGATTAAGAAAAGCTGCTTCCCGGTTGCGCAAAACAAAGAGGAACAAAGCCCATGGCCTAAATTAGCTTTCGTGTAGGCCCACAAGAGAGCCCATTTAATCATTAATAATGGGGCTCTATAACCCATTTCTAAAAGAAGTTGGCCGAAACAGAACCGGATTCTCTCAAGTCTCACGCAAAAACGAAGAACAGTTTCTTATTTTTTTTTTTTTTTTTTTCTTTTTTTTCAGAAATTTAAAAGAAAGAAAGATGAAAGATTAATTGNAAGAACAGTTTCTTCTTCTTTTTTTTTTTTTTTCTTTTTTTTCAGAAATTTAAAAGAAAGAAAGATGAAAGATTAATTGATGAAACAAAAAAACAAATTCCATAAAATCGAAAAATGGCGGAGAAACCTCAAACAGTGCAAGTTCTGTATTGCCCCATATGTTCTCTCCCAGCAGAGTACTGTGAATTCGGTCCTCATTTTGAGAAATGCAAGCCTTGGTTGATCAAAAACGCTCCTCATCTATACCCAGATCTTCTTATAGGTAATTCACTACATACCCTTTATTAACTATCCTAACTTTACCATTTGACGAATTGAAAATTAAGTGTTTTAATGTGATTTATGCTTTTAGAGGCTAACGAAAAGAAGGCTGATAAGATTTCCTCACAGCTCCAATCAGTTGGGTTATCTTCAGGTGTAGCTGAGGGAGCTATAGGTAAGCTCCTTCAATGGTTTTTTATCTCTTATTTTTGCATTGAAGATTCTAAATCTTTTATGTTTGTTTTGGTTGTTAATTTCAGGGGAAGCGTCATCGTCCAAGGAAGAAGAAGTTAAACGTTTACCTGGTGGTAAAATAAAGAAGAAAGTAAGACTTCTTTGCTTACCTTATTTTGCTTATATGCTCTTACATATAATATAGTTTCATGAGCCTCCATCACTTGTATCTAGTTCTAGAGTTTGAAAGGATCACTTACTCTTCTAGTTGGATTTCTAATTGGTCGAGGATCAGTCTATTTTTATTTTCGAAAGTGCATAGTTGTTGGGTTCTGCTATGTGTTTTCAATTTTCTCACATCCTATGCTTCATCTTTTCCTATTGTAATTAGGCTTAAAAGACATAGCCATCTATCCTATGTGTAACTATCTCTGAAAATTGCTATTGGTTTTCTACTTTTGACTGATTTGCGAGTAGAATTTGTAGCTTTTATTATTATTTGTATTCTTCCTAATGAAAGGGATAGTTTTAAAAGGAACTAATGGTAATTTGTTTTTATTAATATCTTGTATTAATCTTAAATAACCTTCAGATAAAGAATAGTATTAAGAGAAACTAATGTTAATTTGTTGACGCACAAGTGGCCCACTTTGTTGGAAATGTGAATGTAATTCTCACTTATGTAGCCCTCAAAGTAACGTGGTTAGATGACTTGCCCTCAAAGTAACATGGTTAGCTGACTTCGGAAGTGTGAAAAGAAAAGCAGTTGGGTGCCATTTTACTTTCTTACATTGACTATTGCCAATTTGAGATACTTTTTTGCCTAATCGAATTAAGTGATATTATTAGAGTATTTCATGATTACATTACCTTGTAAGAATGATATTGTTGTGAGCCAGAGGGCTTAGTGTTACAAGTTATTCATATGATGCCGTTTTGTTATCATTTTTTATTAACAAAATTATAGCTATTATTTTATATAACCTCGCTTGTTAATGGTTTTGATGCTATCTCAAATATAATAAAGTGAATGATACAAACTTTATATCTTATTCATAGGACAAACAAGAAGTTGTTATCGAAAAAGTTGTACGCAACAAGCGCAAATGTATCACAATTTTGAAAGGATTAGACCTATTTGGTAAAGAGATATGCTGGTGTTACTGTCTCTGGACTCTTACATCTAATAATTGAATTGGATGCTTAGTTAATTTTGGAGTTGCATCATTTTTTTATCAGGTATTAAACTTAGTGATGCTTCTAAGAAACTTGGGAAAAAGTTTGCAACTGGGGCATCCATTGTTAAGGTATGTGAAATGTGTAGTTAGCCTTTTTCATTTTTGTATTTGGACTTTCTGACAATCTACTGCTTTTAGGGGCCAACTGAGAAAGAGCAAATTGATGTTCAAGGAGACATATCATACGACATTGTGGAATTCATTACAGACACCTGGCCTGCTGTAATTTTTTAAAGTCTTATTTATTTTTTTCTGCTTTGAAATATAAATGGTTGGTCTGCTCAGATTTTTTTTTTCTTTATTTTATTATTAATTTTCTTCCCGCATAGAAACATGAGCCTCCTGCATTAAACATGTAGGATGACATTCTTCAAAATCTACTTGATTTTGCACTATGGGGACTAAACAAAACCGTCTTATCCTAAGTTGTCGACTCGCATGAAGTTTTACTCTTTGCTACTCTTTGCTCGAGATTTTTGGAAAAGACCTGAAACTTAATAAGTCAATTCCTCAAGCATGAAGTTTTACTATTTGGTCTCGAGGTTTTTGGACCGGAAACTTTAGGAGTTCGATTCGTCATAGCTATCAGAATGAGATCTATTTTAATTTTATTAGGGAGGACATTCAAGAGTCAAAATGTTGCCGGAATTTTTTTTTTTTTTTTTTTTTTTGGTGTAATAATATATTNCAAGAGTCAAAATGTTGCCGGAATTTTTTTTTTTTTTTTTTTTTTTGGTGTAATACTCTATTCTTTTATACCTTGTAGTTCATTACACTTTGTAATGAAATAGTTAGAAGAAAATCTACAAAATGATAGTATGCCTTTGTTTATTGTCATGGTTGAATGAGGGGCTCAAATGATTACCTATAAGGAGTGTTTATATTCATATATAATCTTTTAATGTGTTGAGACATGAGAAGTTATTCTAGTTATTTATTGACTCTGGGTTTTAAGTTAAATTCTCCTTCCTGAATAGATACAGGGATTATTGAAATATTTTACCAATTTCTTCGATGCTATAAGAGAATTTGAATGAAGTTCACTCAAATGGATTGGGAAGCAATTTATTTAATTAGTTATTTATTCCTGATTGTGCTTTTTTTTTACTTTAGTTGCCGATCTTGTTGGTGTACACTAAGTATGTGTACTAACGGTGATTCTTCTCTAGCTAAGCAATACTATAGGAATTTTCCATTCTCTGGGCTAAATTTTGTGCCTCTGTGCCATTTCAGGTGCCTGAAAGTGCTATTTACTTCATTGAAGATGGTAAAAAAGTTGCGGCAGCCTGATGTCAGAGATTTTGAAGGGAACCTAGGCTGATTTATGAACTGATGACAGCTAATTGATAAGCTACTTGTGTTTTGATGCAATGTAGCTTCTAAAGTTACTTTAGCTGGATGCATTCGGTTGATATCTACCATGTCCCGCACATAGAAATTCTGTGTCAGTGAAGTTTCACTGGCTTCTGATTGGGTTGTTATTAATAGTTTCCTCTTGCAGTGCACATATAAATATAATGCACTAGAAGCATATTTTCCTTTTCCTCTCCGAGCATTGATTAGCTGGACAGAATTTTCATAACCTCAGTTTGATTTATGAATGAGCATTTTAGCAAAATTCAAACATAGAGGTACAAACTTAAGGTAAACAAGATTCAGGAAGTGAATATACACAAATTAATTTAGTTAATTAAAGGTAATGAGATATAAATAACTTCGTATCAGATTATATACAAAATTATAGATATGTTATAGTTGAAATTGGATTAGAGTTCATGGGTGTTTGAAGGTGCAGAGTATGAGTAAGCCATGTTTACCATTATCTACGATTGGATTGAAGAATGCATCAAAACTTTGGTTTAATCATCTTCACAAGGATTTCAAGCCGTCGAATGTACACGCGAGATGTTTGTAAGAAACAAAAAGTATTTTATCAATTATTATTATTATTTATATTTACATGAACAGAGTTGCTGTCTTCCAATGCTATCATCCTTGTTCATCCCGTCGAGTTGAGGAAAACAAATTTAAATAACACGTGGCTACACGAGATCAAAGTAAATAAATAATAGATGTTATTATTTATTATTCCTAGATTTTTCACTTTAAAAAAAAAGTATGGGCATAAAAAAATAATCGCAAATATAGACAATCTTGCAGTAGTAGCGGAAGTGACAAGGTTTCGAGATAAAACGAATATACCTTTTTGTTTCTCCTTTGATTCTTCCTTGGAAGACGGTAACCCAAAAACCACCTCACTTCACTTCACTCTTCTCTTCTCCAAACCCTTCAGTAATAAGTTTTTCTTTTTCATTTCTATTTTCGACCGACTCTTCAACTGCTACACATTTTTGTCAAGGTACTCGATTGTCTCTGAATTACTATTGCTTTGGTTTTTGTATTTTATCAGGTAACAAAGATGTTTTAACTGTTAAAAACGAGTTGGGTTTCAGTTATAASATAAACCCAGAATTTATATGAGCCAAGGATCACTTAGGTGTTGAATTTTTTTTTTTTTTTTTTATGTACTCTTTTTATTATTCAATCACTGCATTTCGACGGATTTTACCGCCTCTCAATAGAGTTCTATGTTTGTGAGAACTGCATAATTGAAATCATTTGTCTTTCTCGGATGAGCCTCACTTATTCGAATTGATACGAGTTAGATGTTTGCTTGTTTTTGAGTTAAAAAGAGTTTGGGATAACGGAATCATAAGCTTGTTTAGCATGCTTATAAAGCATAAAATAAATGATAAAGGAAAATCCTACATATTGAGTAGATGGTCAATTGCTAGCATTTAGTGTTACATGACATTGCTATTACTTCATATTGATCTGCAGCTTAAAGAAGTCCTTTTTGGAGTCTAGCAGAGCAGCATGTGTGAACTGTTTTTGGACATTTTGGGTAGGAGGGCAAACATACATTTGACCTAATAAAATAGTATCTTATTGTACTTCTTATTGCTGCTTCTAAGATAGTTGTGTTACTTGCGTGAATCGTAATATATGGTTTTCTGCTCTCATTCCTTCATGGAACCTTGTTATGAGTTCCTCACTCTTGAATCTATTGAGCATTGTGCATGCATATTATGCCTGCTTTTACAGAATACCTTATGTGGCATCTAGAATATTTTCTTCTCTGAATCTTAGTTTCAAAATACCTTGATACTAAACTTGCTTGGCCATTTTGATAACTTGCAGTTGTATGTGCTTATATTTGAGTGGAATTGGACATTAATATGGCGCATTTGCTTTCAACTTCATGCTCTTTGAAAGTCCCCTCTTGCCGCAAACGTTTCTACCAACCATTGAACCATGCCCCAGTTGTATTTCCTACCTCTTTTGCTGTGAAAACTTCCAAATTTCCAGATGGCAGGGTTGTCCTGCTAGGGGCAAGACCACAAAGAAGCACTACTGTGTATGCAAGCACTTACGCCTTAAGGCAAGAAGCCCCAACTCAACCGCACTCTGGTTTGGATCAGTCCTCGATTGACCCATCCAAGTCAAAGCGGGTCATGGTCATTGGTGGAGATGGCTACTGTGGATGGGCCACTGCCCTACACTTATCCAAAAAAGGTTATGAGGTTGCTATTGTTGACAATCTTATCCGGCGCCTTTTTGACCACCAACTTGGTCTTGATTCCTTGACCCCTATCGCCTCCATCCATGACCGGCTTCGTTGTTGGAAATCTCTTACTGGAAAAACTATTGAGCTCTATATTGGTGACATCTGTGACTTTGAATTCTTGTCAGAAACCTTTAAATCATTTGAACCTGATGCTGCAGTCCATTTTGGGGAACAGCGGTCTGCCCCTTATTCAATGATTGACCGGTCAAGAGCTGTATTTACTCAGCATAATAATGTAATCGGCACACTGAATGTTCTCTTTGCTATTAAGGAATTCAGAGAGCAATGTCATTTAGTGAAGCTTGGGACAATGGGAGAATATGGAACTCCAAATATTGATATAGAGGAGGGTTATATAACAATTACTCATAATGGAAGAACAGATACTCTACCTTATCCCAAGCAAGCCAGCTCTTTCTACCATCTGAGTAAGGTTCATGATTCAAATAACATAGCATTCACTTGCAAGGCTTGGGGAATCAGAGCCACTGAACTGAATCAAGGAGTGGTTTATGGGATGAGAACAGATGAGACTGCGATGCATGAAGAGCTTTGTAATAGGTTAGACTATGATGGTGTCTTTGGTACTGCTTTGAATCGTTTTTGTGTTCAGGCTGCTGTTGGTCATCCACTTACGGTATATGGGAAAGGGGGACAGGTAAAATTCCTTTATCCAATAATACCAATTATTGCTGAACTGCATGATTTCTTTTCTGTCTGTACTCATTGCTGAAACAATTCTTAATTCCCTAATTTAGATGCTAAGAAGGAAGTATATTTTATTACATTTAGTCACACAGCTCTGTCCTCTACCAAATCTGCAAGATTAAATTGTTTCTTAGCTTCTTTAAGAGCCTCTTTAGGATATGGATAGCTGGAAGGTTAATGTGAAATGTGATTATTTCTCATAGTTTCTTTTAATGAAATTTTGCGTTCAAATCAAGGGATGGAAAAAAAAAAAGCTGTATGTTCTTATTTGTAATTCTGTGAAACATATTACATACAGATATTAAGGTCTAGACATAAAATCTGTCAAATTGCTGTTACACAGGGTCTGAACCAATGCAGTTAAACCACTTTATTCTTTTTTAACTAGAGAATTTGAAATTTGGGTCCGTGTTCATCCAAGGAGATGGCACATAAATTTAGTTATTCACAGCCTTGCACGGGCACCATTTGAATAGGTGAATATGATGTATTTGTGTATATTTATGAGGGAATACAACTGTCCTTTCAAGCAAGAGAAACTCTGCATATTTCTCTGGTATTGCTTTTAACTATGCATTGAGTATATATTTGTCTTGCTAATTAAGTGCTTCTTATACTCTTCTTTTTCTCTCTCTTTTTATATTAATTTCAGACTAGGGGTTACCTTGACATAAGAGATACAGTTCAGTGTGTTGAACTTGCCATTGCAAATCCAGCACAACCTGGTGAGTTTCGGGTCTTCAATCAGTTCACTGAGCAGTTTTCTGTAAATGAATTAGCTGCCGTAGTCACAAAAGCAGGAGAGAAATTTGGGCTTGATGTCAAAACCATATCTGTTCCCAACCCAAGAGTAGAGGCAGAGGAGCATTATTACAATGCAAAGCACACTAAACTCATTGAATTGGGACTCAAACCACACCTTCTTTCCGACTCTCTTCTTGACTCATTGCTCAACTTTGCTATTCAGTACAAGGATCGTGTTGACTCAAAACAGATAATGCCCACTGTTTCTTGGAGAAAAATCGGGGTCAAGACAAAGACTGTTGCAGTCTAGTCAAGTAAAGGGGAGTAGAGGTATTGAAGTGATTGTATCCCTTTTTGTTCAGTAGTGCTGCAGTTTACGGATAATGTATTCTGTCACTGGTCAGCTGTAATCTAGAGGTTTATGATCAAGGCTAATTGGTTGTAAGCCTAAAGATCATATCTCTCGTGTCCGAATCTAAGATTATAGAGTGAGCCTTGAATTTACCTGGAGAATGCTGTGTATTTATTTCACTATGATAAATAAATCAATTTTACGTGATGGATGCAACGGTAGAGATGGATTTCAAAGAAAAGTCAGATGAATTCTATTCACATATTTTTGGCTTTTGACTGACAAATTGGATGTAAGATGTTCATGTTTCGGGCTATTTTGCATTTAACTCACTGTGATTTTTTTAATATTGAAGGTTACCTGCATCTCTCTCACTGAGATGAATGAGAGAAGGTCAACCAATATATGTGAAATAAATAAATCGAGATTAGTTAAAAAGGAAAATCGGAAGAGTAACAAAGTATTTAGCATTACTTTAGTAAAAATTAAGTAAATATCGGGCAAGAGAAATCTTGTCAGACTCGTATAGATATTTTTATGACAGAGATAAGCTCTCCACATAAAACGCAACTCATCTGAAAAAGGTAGCCCGGCAACTTTCACATTACATTGTAATTCAATGCCACTTTCATTGGGTCTCCAATTGAAAAATATCACGGCCATGCTACTGGAAAGCCGTAAGCTTTGTTGTATTCTAGTATGTTGTTGACAACTTTCCCCATGTAACACGAATTTGACAGCTTAGTCATTCCATAGCAAACAGCCAGGGCTCAACTTTTTCAAGCTAATTTTTTTCTATATATTTCTAATTGAACAGTTATGTTTCCTGGCACTGATGGGAACATCACATTCGTGAATTAATGCTATTAACAGCTCTCTTGCAAGATGGGTTTTGACAATTTTCCCTGACGAAGTCGAGTACAATCGAGGTTAATTCGTCCTGATGTGAAGTGTACTCGTGATCAGCTCCTTCTATGATATGCAGTTTATGATTAGGTATAAACTTGTTGAACTCCAAAGCATCTTCTGCTGGTACCATTTTGTCCATGGATCCATGAACTGTCAACACCCTGCAAATGACAGCATCAGCACTACTATATGTGTTGACTCCTTACTTATCTAAATTCTAATGTAGTTTTCTTACTCCATATAAACTAAACAAAGAAACAAATAATAATTTTAACAACAATCTCTCTAACCCTCGAACAAACCAGACACATCAGAGAATAGACTAAATTTTAAACTACATCAAAATACTGGCATCATTGTGTGATAACAGATTGTAGCATCAGAATCATAACTGGTGCAATCTATTGGATGAAATACTATCTTACCTGCAGTCTTGGCGAATCTTGAGGCATGATGCATGGGTATCAGTAGTTAAGCGGTCCACCAAACTTTCTTCAGTCACACGATACTCAAACTTTCCTGCAATTGTAAAGGAAAAGGTTATTAACTAATTTATAGTGAAAGTAAGCTAACTGTTGGTGACAACCTAAGTCAAGTCCTTGTAATTTCAAGCAAAATATAATTGCCGCAGGCTTTATCTAATATCCATAAACAAGGAACTCATAAAATGATTGAACTTTAGACATTTCCGGAAAATATTGGAAATGAAGTATTTGAAGGAAGAGCCAGGCCTCTAGTAATATATTAAGGACAAATTTATGTTATACAAAGTGATAACTTACCCTTTTTATTTATAACATCAATGAATCCATTCTGCTTGATTCTCTGTAAATAATCTTGACCCAAGCGACCTTCAATGCCTCTCTTCAGAAAGAAGCGGCCAGAAAGATTGACAACTGTATATATGTCGTTATACTTTGAAGCATACAAAAGAACCACATTTCCTCCTGCAATGAACTTTTTATCAATATATAGTACACTAAAAGAAATAGTAAACAAATACAAATTTACTTCAATTTCTAAACTGACTAATATGAATGATGACACATAAAATCAGCCAAACTGATTTGAGTACATGAACAGCAAGTCTATATGGAAAGAGAGGTCCTTTTTTGTGATGGAGTAACTATAAGTTTAGCAAAATTTACCCATTGGTAGCAGAAATAAACATTAGCAAAAGATTATGATTCTTAAAATAGAGAGTAACAAAAACTTTACTAAAAAAGAAAAAAAGAATGAAATCAATATTAGACCTACATATGTCAACTAAGATTCAATATGCTGAAAAGAATTCAGCCTGAAAGATATATAAACAAACCTTTGCTGTGCCCAATAATTGCAGTTATTAAACGTCCCGCCCCACGAAAGTGTTGGATTACAGCACGTAAGTCCTCAGCTTCTCCGCGATAATTGCCATATTGAAATGATCCTTCACTTTCTCTGAAAAAGCAATGCATAGATGGCAGCTTATCATTACGTGAAATAGTAGCAATTATTTTCTGTACTTCAAAGAACAATTATAAAATTCCACTAAGACTTTTTTTTCTTAATAATTCCAAATTATTCAACACAGATGATGAATCCCTTTGGTGCCTGGAAGAAAATGAATCATTTGAAGAAAATTATTTGTTTGACACCCAATATTCACCCATCTAGATTTTAGTTTCTTTTACTGCAATTAGCGTACCCATTCCCTGCAAAGTCAAAGCGGAAGGCACTGGTTCCTTCTCTTGCTAAAGCAGCAGCAATGTTCACCATTGGAATGCGCTCCTGGATAGAAAAGAATTTCATTTATAGAATCAGTTTTTTGGGTTTTCAACAGAAATAAACAAGATAAATGTGATGTCTCACGATGAACAACCTTTGAAGATTGAAATCCATGACAAACAATAACAAGCTCCTTTGAAGCCGTTTCATGTAATATCCCCACAAGCTTCTCACCATTTTTGTTATGAATTATGACTCGCTGATGATTAACCACTGCAAGAAGAAAAAACAAGAGACAGCTACAGAGCTCAAAATTTTAGAATTGGTTAGCTAATAAAATTCTTCAAGGACGAGATCTAATACGACCCAAAGATGATTTTTTTTTTTATAAACAGAAATGGGTTTTCGTCAAATATCACTCTTTCATCTATTATGAAGGAACCTGAGAACTGAACTTGTTGAAGACTCTTGAGTCGGCCGAGACATGGAGGCTAAATGCCAGATACCTACTCGAGAAGAAACGTAAACGACCAAATTCATAAAAAAGACATTCGGTTATCATAATTTGTAATAATTTGATAAATTATTTAAATTTATAAATATTATTTAATAAATAAAATATATTTAATAAATTAAGTAAGTAAATTTAATAAATAATTTCATAAAAATTAAATAATTTTAGTAAGGAAAATTATTTTAATAATTATTTAATAAATTATTATTTTTAATAGATTTTTTAAATTTATAAAAGTTATTTAGTATATAAAATATATTTTTAAAATAAAAAATATATGTAATGATATGATTCATTTTAAACATTAAATTTATAGAAGACTAATCGAGAGGTCACATAAAATTTTTATAGGCCTATAAAAATACTTTGAACACTCAAAATTTTCACACACCCGATAACATTAAAAAAAAAAAAAAGTTATTATTACCCTGTGCACCTCTTTTAATACAACAAAATACCCTTTCACATTGAAGAATTTACAGACAATTATTCTGTAACTCTTCCTGCTTGTTCCTCTACCAACACCTCCTTTTTGAACTTAGGGGACTTACAATTTCTTTTTTTCTATAATTACTTAAATTATTATTGATTTTGGTTTAAGTTTGATGAAAATATTCATTTCGGCTAAATCGGTATTCTGTTGTTCTTAAAGGACTGCTTTCCTGAAAATTGTTGAACCTTCTTGGGCTCAACATCCCGTTGAAAGCTTCATTAAAAGATGATGACGCATCAAACCCACTTACAGAAGACAACGAACTAATCATATCATGAAGAAGAGACGGAGATGCTCCAGTTCCGGCACCTGCAGGGCCTGCAGCGGCAAACGGTTCCATGCAACCAGAGATGACAGCAGCTTTATTCCCAAAAAATGGCAAACTAGAAACAAACACATTTGTCACGGTAATGCTACTGCCACTAAATTCTTGTATAGCTTCTGTTCAATTTTGAAATTGGTTATACATAAAAGAGACTAGAAGCAATCAGACTACAGTTCTTAAACACAAAAGGCCTGTGGGCAACTAAATTATGCACATTGAATTCAATAAATCGCAAAGGCCTTCTCAACCTCTCTCAGGCTATGACCCCGCAGGTGCAATGCCTTTGGCTTTAGCTGCAGCAGTTGCAGCAGCAGCTGCTGCAGCGGCTGCGGCAGCAGCAGATGCAGCTGGGTTGGGAGCTGAAGGAGGCGGTACTGGGTTGGACTGCGAACTGCCCTGTTGTGCCACTATCTGCTGACGTTGTTGCTGCTGCTGCTGTGAATTGACTTGGGCAAGCAGAGCCTTGATCTGACTTCCTGTAAGAGTCTCGTGCTCAAGCAATGCATTAGCAAGTGCATGGAGCTCCTTGCTATGAGTAGTGAGAATAGTTTTTGCATTGTTGTAAGCCCTTTCCAAAAAGTACTTCACCTCTTTCTCGATAAGAAGCCTAGTCTCAGTGCTCATGCTCTTACCATTGTCATCATAATTGTGAGTGACGACCCCAACTTCTTTACTCATGCCATATTTTGTAACCATTGATCTTGCTAGGTTGGTTGCTTGCTGAAGATCAGAGGATGCACCAGAAGTAACTTCATTTTCTCCAAAGATGAGCTCTTCTGCAACCCTCCCCCCCATGCAAACATCAAGGCGAGCAAGCATCTGTTTGCGGGAGATGCTTGTTTCATCCTTGTCAGGCAATTGGGAAACCATTCCAAGAGACATACCTCGGGGAACTATTGTTGCTTTGTGAACTGGAAGAGCCCCATCAGTATGGATGGCCACCAGGGCATGGCCACCCTCATGGAAAGCAGTCAGTTTTCGTGATTCATCAGAGATGACTGCTGATTTGCGTTCGCTTCCCATCATGATCTTGTCCTTGGCATATTCCAGATCAGTCATTGTCACTGCCTTGGCACCATCCATTGCAGCCTTGAGTGCAGCAATATTGACTAGGTTTGCAAGATCGGCACCTGAGAAACCAGGGGTCCCTCTAGCAATGATCATCAAATCAACATCATCAGCCTTCAAGACCTGCATTGCGCCACTTGGACATTAGAGCATATAGGTAGTGTCTAGAAACTATCACTAAAAACTGTTAATCATATTATTTATCATAAACCTGATCTCAAAAGAAAAAAATTGAAAGATTTAATGCATTCAAGTCCTCTGAAGAACTAGTCAAGATGGGTGGATTGCTCTGCTATGCAAGACCCAAGCCCATTCAACACCATAAGATAGCCAGCTAGGTTTAGAGATAAAGTGCCATGTAAGAAGTACGCAAAATTTACTCACCAGAACCCTAAACTCTGATATGATCCCCATGGCTAAATTTGATATTCCTATGAAAACAGACATGGTTTCGTTGAACACTGGCTGGTAATGTAAAAAGTAATTACAATTGTGCATGCGTATGCACACTAGTATCAGTTGCAGATAAGCCAAAGCCAAAAAACAGAAATTCATTTGGACCGACACTCCCAAACCAGGCACAGTCCAGGATCAATACAGTTGGCAATTGCCAACTCAAGCTCAGACTTCCAAGACATGTAAAATTTTCCCAAAACAACAAACAATACCTTTGACATGTGGGATTCCAAAATCTGCCTTCGTCCTTCAACATCTGGATTTGGGACAACAATGTGGCGATCAAATCGTCCAGGCCTCACCAGCGCCTTGTCCAATGATTCAGGGAAATTAGTCGCAGCAATAACAATTATTCCTTCATTTTGCTTGAAGCCATCCAGTTCAACTAGCAACTGGTTCAAAGTCATCTTCATGTACTGCTGGTCCTTAGGGTTACGGCTTCCTCCTATGGCATCTATCTCATCAATAAATATAATACATGGCGATCGTTTCTTTGCAGCAGAAAACAGATCTCTCACTCTCCGAGCTCCAACTCCAACAAACATCTCTTCAAACTCACTGCCGCTGCATGAGAAGAAAGGAACCCCAGCTTCTCCAGCTATAGCTCTCGCCAACATGGTCTTGCCAGTGCCAGGAGGACCAACAAGCAAAACACCTTTTGGGAGCTTCCCACCTAAACGAGTGAAGCGCTGTAAAAAGGCAGGAAAATTCCCAGGTAAACATAAGACAAAAATGTGTTTCTACAGAATTTTTATGAGCCCTTTCAATAAAAAGAAAGAGCCTTTGTCTGTTTCGTCATCAGCTTCAACTTATTGTACGAGTGTTCTGTTTCTATGTAGGGAGCTTCATAGAAAAAGGTAAAAATTAAGTATTTAAGAACTTCATAGAAAAGAAAGATTAAACCTCTCTTTTTTTTTTTGTTGTACATGCCTTTAGGATGAACACAACAAAATGAATGATTGTTAAGAATTAAGTATTTAAGAACTTCATAGAAAATAAAGATTAAACCTCTCTTTTTTTTTTTGGTTGTACATGCCTTTAGGATGAACACAACAAAATGAATGATTGTTAAGAATTAAGTATTTAAGAACTTCATAGAAAAGAAAGATATCACCTCTCTCTCTTTTTGTTGTACATGCCTTTAGGGTGTACATAACAAAATGAATGTCTTGTATCCAACTGTGTCACGCGTTTTTACAATCTTTTAAGTGTCAATGTCACATAGATACACACACACATAGAAAGAGAGACAGACATATAGGTAAGCACTTACATTATGTGTGAATGCATACACTCACGGATGATTATAAAAAATTTACCTTTGGATCTCGAAGATAATGGACAATTTCCTCGAGCTCTTGTTTTGCCTCGTCAACACCCTTTACATCACTAAACTTTGTGTTAGATTCCATGCTAGGCTGCACCTCTTCATGTAAACCAAGTCCTGAAACATGAACAATCACAATCAATAAAACATTTTAATTTGCCTATACCAAATCATAGTCTAACAAAAGGTATCATGAGGTAGTTATACCTTTACTGATTCCTCTATCCTCAATAAGAGCTCCTACACCCGAAATCAACAGAAAGGCCAGGGCAACTGTGCGAATTGTACGCCATAATTGCTCTTTAAAATGCCCTCCTTCAGCTGCCACCATGTGGATAGGCGCAGCAGCTGTTCCGAGAATACCATCTTTTGTTGATTTTCCCACGTTCTTAAAAGCTGAAAGCCCTCCTATACTGTCTTCCTCTCTTGCTGAGTTGGCAACACCTACAAGTTTCATAAGAATCTCTAGTTAATAAATCAGAAATTAAGCATAAATCACATGTAAGCCCGGCTAAAAACACATTCCAAAATTCAAACAAATCAGATTCAGCCATGGATTCAGACTGTGAAGGTTTCTCACTTTCCTAATTATTTTCCAAAGCATTAGCAGACCTCCTTGGAACTATGAACAACTTAATCAAGAGTGTAAAGTGATAACGGAAGCAATATGCAAATGGAGTTCTAAATATCTCATCTTTGCTTTGACCATCATTGTACCCCATCAGTACATTCAAAGCTACTCACCTCTTTGCAATGTCTTAAGCAGCTCACTGTCATCAAGCCTGTCAACTTTAACCAATGCTTTAACATATTCAGATAGAGCAAACTTGTTAGAATGTAATGATGGTTGGCTCTCAAATAGTCTAATCACTGCTTCTGGATCATTTCGACGATAAAGTTCTCGAAGATGGGCAACCTCACTAGCTTCATCTGCATCACGTACTCTGCGAGCTAAATTCCCAACATAGTTTGACTGAAACCGCCTTTGTGCACCACAAGATTTGTCCCCTGCTAAAAGAAGAAAAGTATCTGTATGCTTCGAGAAAAATTCTAAACAGAGGAAAATCCACTACCATTTACTTCATATCCTGCCTATGAAAAGTCTAAAGAAAGAAAAAGATGTGGAAAACTGTCTTGACTTATTAAGATTTATATAAGTACTGCTTTTGGTGCGTGAAAGCAGAGCAAGATAAGGTTCCCATTACAATCTCCTAAACCAACAAACTTGATCAAATAACAAAGTAAGCTAGAATTCACCGAATAAAAAATGCATAACTTCTGAATGCCATAGAAATGCATACCTGCAGCGCCTCCAAATTTGTTGATGGGAAAATAATTCTTAACAAACAGATTTCTGACTTTCCCCAACTCTGATTGGTGCGAAGAAACCTATTGAAGCAAAAAAAAGAGTTCTTTCAACGGAACAAAAGAAAAAAAATACATAATGTCAAGAAATCAACAGCGCAGCTTGCTCATTCAATCAAGATTCGTTTCTCCAAAATATCAATCAAACACCTGCCAATCGAACATTTAATGAAAATGCGATCTAAAGGTTGCCCCATCTCGTCCAAAATCCATTAAATCTCTGACCCAAAACCAAAATTTAGCTTCATTACTACCTTATCACAGAGCTTTTGGTTTACTGGACAATGCAAAAAAGTTTCTAGTAAACTAAACCTAATCAAAATTAAGCTAAAATTATCAGTTTGGGATTTCTTCAATCAACCAAAAATCCCACACGAATATCAAACAAGGGTTTCTATAGTTCCCATTTTGCATATTTTACCATAAAAAGGAGAAAATAAAAAGGGGTCTTTTAGGGGGCTACAGTACATCCAAATAAAAATGAAGATATAAGCAACTGACCTGTGTGAGTAGGCGCCTCCAAGCCATAGCCTCTTCAGAGACCACGAAAGATTTGATCTTTGATTGAAACAACTTTATTCCCTTCTCTCTGCGTATCCAAAAACTTGGTTTAAGAATAATCTGATTAGGGGCGTGTTTGGTTCGCCAGAAAATAGGGAAGAAGAATGCGAACGACGCAGGGAGAGAGAGGAGAGGGCGAGCGAGGAGAGGGCTTGCATTAGCCAAGCACGTGAGGTGGGTTTTTAAATGTCGTTATTGCCCTGGTTGCGAAACTAGAAAAACCGACCTTAAGAGGGTTTTTGTTTTTATTTCATGGCCACCAACTCCAACTACAATATCTTGCTAGGGAAGCACACGGCTTCCAATTCTAATTGTGATTGGCCAATTGACAGGACTGACTTGGCTCAATAATCAATNAACAATTCAACGAGGGAGAGGTAGAATTTCCCAAAAAAAAAAAATCATTTGTTGCTCTCATTCTTTTGAATCCCCTATGCTCTATTAGATTTTTTAGATTATTATTTAATTCATAAAATCCGAAAAGAGACGTCCCTAAAAAATACCTTGAATTAAATCAAACCAACCGTTTTATTATCAAATATGAATTTTAGCTCACATAATATATTATCGATCACAATTCCTTAAGTTTAATTCTAACAATTTATTGTATTTTATAACGTCTTTAATTTTAGACATTCTTTTAGTGTTTTTTTTTTCCTATTAAATATGTTAATACACATTAAAAAGATTTACTAAATTCACCCCTTCTATTTGAATTTGAAACGTTCAGCAAAGCCTTTAGGCCCGGTTTTTATATATATATTTATTGAGATTTGAGGCCCAAAAATCATGACATACGGTTAGAGTTGGGCTTCTAATCGATACGATTGATAAAAGGAAGCTAATGATTACCAAGTCATCAAAAGGCTTCTTCATCGCAATCTCCTCGGGATTTAAAGCAATTGCTCTGCACCTATTAAGGTAGAAAACATAGCATCTCCTTTCTTTTGGCGTGCGAATCTTATCCNAAAATTATGCAAAATCTCCTGTTACCTATTATACATAATCTCCTGCCTGTGCCTTTCATACATATGTGCATCTGTACAAAATCAAAAAATTATGTTTAATGATTAATATCTGTAAACCTCTTTTTTTACCACAAAATACCATTTCACATTGAAGAATCTACGGACGATTATTCCGTAACTCTTCCTGTTGGTTCATCTACCAACACCTCTTATCTGAAGCATCTACATTCAGTAAATCTTCAACTCCTCAGGTTTGTTTATCTGTTGCTTGTGCATGCCGCCTGCATCTAGGGCTTCTCATCTATCATGTGATAGCCTCTCTCCAGCACCTCTTGTCTTATCATGTTCCCCAACAATCGTTTTCTCTTCGTCCATGCCTATCTTGATCATGCGATATAAGGGAGGTGCAATCGTAGCATGTGTATTTATGGAGTTTAGTGTTTCTTAAGCTCTAATCCAGATTTCACAGGTATATTTAAGGGACAGACAAAAACAAAACGAATAAATTAAATTAAAATAAATAAATATTTCATAAACTTAGGGCCGGGACTAATAGTTCCTTGTTTTCTGTAAATACTTAAATTATTATTGATTTTGGTTTAAGTTTGATAAAAAATATTTATAAAATTAGGGTTTATGTTAGGTTAGGTGAATGTTGAAGATAATTATCGAAAAAAACCTTATTCTTAGTCGTTAGTTAAAGAATAGATACTTTAGTAATAACGTATATTTTTAAGAAATAGGTTTTTGGAGTACTGTTTTGACGCAAATAGTCTCACCCATAAATACATACATATACATATATATATATATATATATATATATATATGCATCCATGCTTTGTATG